>CM046874.1:613958571-614154804 GCA_025667525.1 Glebionis coronaria | reverse complement strand
CCGTGGTACCATATCGATAAGGTACCGCGTAGGTACTTAAGGTACCGCCACTAGACTCCGCTCCGTCTTTTGTCTTTTACTGGGGTGGGAATATTTGAGGTATTTGAACCCTTCAAAGGATATTCTAACAACATTTGGAATATGCCATTTTCAAATTTTCATTTTCCATTTTAATAAAACATTTTCTAAAAAAGAAAGTTTATTAAAAAGTCTTTTGTCTTATTAACAAAAGTGAGTTTTAAGGATAATCATTTTGATGATCACTAAGTATGATTAAGAAAGGTTAGTGATATGATTATTACCTTGATGATAGTGTTAGTTAAATAATTCATTTTGTGTTTTACACTAAATGTGTTGTATGGTTTGTTGTGATCAAAACTAAGAAAGATTAGTTAACACTAATAATGTTTTTAGGCATCACTTGAATTAACAATCTCGAAGAAATTCAGGGTACCCTCCAAAGGGTATATCCATTTTGTTGTGCCATGTATTAATCAGGCCACAAGAATTTCAGTACCATCACCGGCGTATCAGTAAGGCCAGTCACGTTTTCTCGATGACACTTTCATTTCTTCCACCACATTTCATATATTCATGAACATGAAGGGCGCCATTCGTATTCCCCATGTATACGAAGGGTTTTTTTCCTTCAACCTAATGATAAGATCCAAGCTGCTAACACATTACCTCAGACAGATGCGAGGTGAATTTTATCCTAATTATGAATTACAAACAGCACACCATGCTACGATTCATGATTATGTACAGTAATGTTCAGGCTCCTGAATACATTCAGCTTGATTTTTCCATCAGGAAAATCTTTACAAATTATCTATGCTTACAAGCATGTGCCTTGCTAGCCATGGTTGCTAAAATTTTCTAGTTGTCAGTAAGACACGACTACTGAGGTCCTTTGCACATAGCCGTTGATTATTCCAAAATCTTCCCATACATTACAGAAGAACCTACAAGGAGAAGGACGATACCAAGAGATTATGTGTCGACTACCGTCAATTTAAACAAATCATCATTCAAAACCGTTATTCTCCTCCACGTATTGACAAGATCGGATTCATTTAGGGTGCTAAGCACTTTCCAAGATCGGATTCATGATCATGCTACCAACAGTGACGAGTGAAAGAGCAGGACATGTCCATGACTGCTATTCGTACACGACTCGGTCGTGCTAGATTCATGATTTTGTATTAGTCTCATAAGTGCTCCAACAGCATTATGGACTTATTAAATTGAGTTTCCATGAACTCATAAACAAATTCATCAGTGTTTTCATCTATGACAACCTAACCTTCTCTAAAGTCTAGAGAAGTGTAGGCTGACCATATTTTCTCTATGTTGCAAATCCTACGATAGGAGAAATTTCACCCTGAATTTTTTCAATATAAATTCCGGTTGATTATAGTGACACACTGAATTCCATGGATTCACACGGTTAATATTACCATGACTCAGTTTATGCGTAAAGGTGAGAACCCTACACTACATTAGGTGTTCCAGAAAATCCTATGCTAAGAGAAGTCTAATTTCGGAGACTCGTAGTTCCGCAAATTTCTATGTATCAAGTTTCTACGAAGCATGATATAGTTACGTTCATATCTAAGTACCTGACATAACAACAGGCTAAGATAGAACACCAACTGACTGGGAAATTTATCCACCATCAAATTGTGATAAAAAAAATGGGACAAGATCCCCACGGATTTTGGTTACCAGATTAATGCAAACTCAGAAGAAGCAAGATGCTATCTGGGTTATTGCCAACAGTTTGATCAAGTCTGTAGAATCCTTACATCTGCAAGGATTTTAGAACCAACAGATTGATCGGGCATGTTCCAGCCAAGGCTCATCCGATCACTTCGCAATCCCTCAGTTATCGGGTCAGACAAAGGTTCGCATTTGTGCTCCTTATTTACGTTCACGTTCTTGTTCTGGTTTTAAGATTTGTTTTCACACTCACCTTCATGACACTATTCATGTTCATGACCGTATCCTGGCTTACGATTTTACGTTCATTTTCATTCTGGGAAGTTTTTCAAGAACTTGAGAGACCAGACTCAAGTTTTGTATAACTCCCTATCCTCAGATAGATGTTTCACGTCACATTCCACGCCTCACCTTGTAGCGTGTGGTGTACCGCAGCCGTATTCCATGTTCACGATATGTTTCACATGTCATGTTCATTCCACATTCCTTATATCACGTTCACAATATGTTACACGTATCATGGATCACGATATGTTTGCTCATACTACACTCACCATATCTCCACGTATCACGTTCAAAATTTTTCACGTATCACGTTCAAAACTTTTTTCACGTACTACGTTTCTATATGTCTCGCGCATCGTTGCTATTTATCAGTTAAGTTAGATTGTTTTGCACCATAACGTTTCAGTTACCCTTGCATGTTAATTCGTATTCCCTCGATCAAATTCAGGGGATCTATCTTACGTTGATAACCATGAACTCTTCGTGTGTTCAAGTCAAGGTCAGGAGGACCAAGATTTATCATTTGTGTCAAGATCTTGTAGAGGAACCATTCCGAGAGGGAAGCCACTTGGAAACGGACGAGTGCCACCCAGATTTTTATCCTCTCATCCTTCCATAATCAAGTAAGACTCTTTCAGTCACGTCACGTCCCATGTCCTTTTAAGCTATGTCACGTTTCACGTCACCTTCGCTTCCTGTTATCTAGCATACCCTTCCAGTTTGAGTCGGGTATGTTACGCTTCCAGTTACGTTATCTATAATTCGGGGACGAATTATTCTTTTAGGGGGGAAGAGTTGTAAAACCCACATGTTTTTACCATGAACAGTACCCTTATGATCGTACGTACATGATTAGAACTTTCCTTATTTAGCACGTTTACGTTTCACGAATAAGAATTACAAGTATTACGTACGTGTTATATCACGTTAAGTATTTATTACGTATTAAGACATGATAATTATTTGAATAATAATTATAATCACGAACATACGAACATGAAATCACGAACGTAAATAATCACGAGCTTAGTATTACGTATGTATGTATATTTATTACGAATAAATATAATAAGACACGAATCAATAATTATTTTAATCACGTAAAACACGAACACGAGAACACACTAAATATTAGACACGAAAAACATATGGGTTACCCCATGTGGGCCCCCACCCGCGGCTACAACAAGAAACATGGGCCAAGCCAATTAATTTTTACTAAACATGAGATTAAGGGAAAGATCATTTTTCATAATAACAAAATTTAGAAAATACAAGAAACCCTAAAAATCTTTTTCTCCTTTCTCCTTTGCTCTTTGGCCGCCGGGTAAACATCACACCAAGGGTGTGATTGGTCGATTTTGGTGTTCGATTTATTGCAAGGATCGTTGTGTGTCCATCCTTCACGTGATTGGTATAAACCCTAAACCTCTTTTCTTGTTATGTTTTGATTTATAAATCACATGAAATCATGAATGTTTTTAATAACAAATTAAAACACAAGTATACAAATGTAATTAATCATGGGGTAAAATTAATTAAGGGATTAAGGGTGTTTGTTTGTGGCCGACGCAAGGAATCGAGCCCCAAAGGGGGTCTCGGCTTGGGTTTTATTCGCACCACCGAGACCTCAAGGTCTCGGTTTGATGTCTTGTTGTCTCGGCACCAGCAAGAAAGGGAGACCCCTACCTCGGTCGGGGCATGGTGGTGCTCGGGTAGGCCACGACAGTAAGGGGAACACTGGCTAGCCGGTGGGAACCCTTGGCTAGCTGGCGGCTAGTTGACCTAGGGTGCGTTTGTTGCCGGTTCACGGGTTAAAACACGGGTCCGAGTCACACATGTTTAGATTAAAACATAGTTCGGTTCATGAGTTGTTTTTACAAGGTTACATATTTTTACAAGTTATATGTTTCTTTTTCAAGACTTAAATTAAATTAATTAAAAACATGAACATGATTAATTTAATTTACATGACTTAGGTTATTAATTTTATTATTAATACATGAATTTTAACTTAATTATTTATCTTTTAATTAGACTATATAATTAGTTAATTATTAAAATCATGACCTATAATTAATTAATTTACATGACTTAGGTTATATTATTAATAGATAATAATACATGTTTTAACCTAAGTATTTTCACCTTTATTTAATTAAACCATGTTATATTTAGATAAATACTTTAACCTATAGTTTATTTAATTCACATGAAAATATTAATAAACTATACTATTTAATTACATGACTTAGAATATTAATCAGTAACACTTAAGCTTATATAATTAGCTTAATAATCCAGCTTATTTCTATTTATGGAACCTTTCTATTTTTAGAAACTTATTTAATTAAGGCAGCTAATCTATTTATAGAAACTTTCTATTTTTAGAAACTTATCTATTTTAAGCAGTAAATCTATTTTTGAAAACTCTCTATTTTTGGAAACCTGCTATTTTTAGGAAGTTAAATATTATTACACAACAAGTATAATAATACATGAAATGCAAGTAATACTTAATCAAAATAGACAGAATACATGATAAATACAGTATTAAGCTTAAATCAGTAAAACATGACATGAACATATAAAACAAGTTAAGACATGATATAAAACCAGTTACATACTCAATAATCAGATACTTATACACGTATGTATTTATGTAGCTTTAGTGATACCGAAGTAGGACTCTCTTCCGTTCGTCTTCTTCGTTCACTGGACATAAGGTACGGATTCTCCTTCCTTTCAGTATGGACATTTTTCCTTATTAGGATTTCCCCGTATGCAGCCAACTGTTTTCCCCAGTATATGTTTTATATGTTTTTGAATTGCTTATGTTTTAATTAGAATACCTAAAGCCATATACATTCATGACCTGTTTCACCTAGTTATGGAGGTACCATAACCATAACACTGGAGGCACCAATGTTATGACTTCACCAAGGCGGAGTGATAGCTTGTGGCTTCCCTTTCAACTTTTGGTCATATTATTATTATCGGGTGGGGCGTATGGGTGCATCCTAGTTTACATGTTTTCAGCAGATTATTCAGGTAAATATGGTGTGTGCCTTGCATCCTTCACAAGGAGCTGATCCCTCCTACCCAAACCAGTATATTAAATTAGAGGCAGCCCCTCTAATTGCATGACGAGGTCACCCCTCCAAGTATTCATGCACGTTGATATTTCATGGCCTATATTGGCTAAATGGTAAACATGTTAGACAGTTTTTGTAAGATAAACATAAGGCTTTTCAAACTATAAGACCAGTTTTACTAAGTTATTCTAGGTTTTCCAAGACTTATACATTTCCGCTGCTATTAGTCTTATTTTTGTATAAGCCATTCATACTATGTTATATATCCGTGCATTGAGCGTTATGCTCAGCCGTTTTCCTTTGATGTTCCCAAAACGGCAGGTACCCAGGACTCGAGCATTTGAAGGACGTGCATAGGATGGAAGCTGCCATAGACTTCTTCCTTTGCATTCATATACCTATTCTTGTTTAGTAATTTCTTATTTCATTTACTTTATTTTGTTTTGGGCTTATGTTTGGGAACCGATGTTTGATTCCGGTTTTCCCTATGGTCATGTATGTTTTACTACATATTACCTTGCATGCTTTGATGACACGCCATAATTACGCGTAACGGTCCACTTATCAAAGTGGGGTGTTACATTTTCTATTTAAAAAGAATATTTTTTTTACATTTTAGTGCGACCTAGAATCGAGTAACCCTTCTTCGTTTAGATTTAACTTTGTTAATATGACACGAAACATCTGATCAACCTAAATCAAATAACAAAACTAACAAATATTAATAATAATAAAAAAACCTTAGATTATAAAACGGAGTTTCATAAACTTACTTCATCAACACTTTTAAATCTATGCAATAGTTTCTATAAAATTGTTATCATCATAACAAACATCAGAAACAAGCGTATCAGTAATAACCTTATAAAATACAACCGTATAAAAATAGTCATATGATAGACAAATGCATCTCAAAACATGACTTACCACATGGTGTAGTATTTTTGCACATTGTGAGTATTAGTAGACGTAAACGTAGACGAAAACCTACAATTCGAGATCGTTCCTAGCTAAGTGATATGTTTGGTCAATAAATACAAATTTGGAGAATTACGTTCTTTGGAAACAAAGATTAAAAGATAAAAGATGAAGCTACACTACGACGGCTAAAAACTAAGTCGAATTACGTTTTCACACAAATCGAGAATAAAATAATATTAAAATACTAAAAAATTCAAAACTAATTTATTTTAACTTAAATAAAACAGAAAATTAAAATTAAAAATCCTGAAAATGAGTTTTGGGTCTCCTAATGGGCCAAAATAAAAAACAGTTTGGCTTAATGGGCAAAAAACCCCAATAAGAAAGAATTTGGAAAAACAAAATTGTAAAAGGCTATTCAAACTAAAAACACTATTTTGAACAACTTTTCTTAAAGACCCAAAAGCTTAAAATGAGCTTATCACCTTCAAATAAGCAATAAGCTCAAAACTTATTCTTATAAGTTAAAAATAAGCAAACCTTCATCTTTTGACTCAAATAAGACTATGCAAAAAGAAAAACGAAATGAGCTGGTCTAATAAGCTTAAAACAAACACTTTTATCTTTTCACAAAATGACAAAATAGTCGTTTTGAGTATATTGTGAGTTTTGTGATCTGATTTTTGGCACAAAGGTCTATTCTAGGCTTATAAATACACAAAAAAATAATAAAAGAGCAATAAGCTCTTAAATAACTAGAATAAAGTGATAAGCACAAAAATAAGCTACAAAGATTTTCGTTTTCTAGTCAAAACTTAACGACAAAAGCTACAACTTTAAAACTAGTAAAGGACGATAAAAAGGGAAGAATGAACACCAAAGTAAAGTTGTTGCACGATTGGAGTTGCCAGAATAAGCAAATAATCTAGAAAAATGCTTATTTTACCACTTTTGAACGAATTCCTATAAAACAAAACCAAGGCCCTTGGTAATTGAAAAAGTCCCAATGGCAGATGGTATGTGTGTGGGTTTGCGAAGGAGAGATCTAGCGTTCGAGTCTCTTGGATCTCTTTTTGCTTGATTTTCTTTTTTTGGACAGTATAAGCCTCAATAAGCCAGTTGGGTTTATTGATGGGTTAGTATTATTCTAAAAACACAATTAATCAACAGATCATGCAATTAATTCCATAATCACTAAAATTAATATGAACAAAATACAACCTATACTACAGTGCAGTGCTAAGGCACGTTTATTCTAGGTCTTTACGTGGGTTTTGGCTTATCAGTTAAGCACTAATAAGTTGTCTAAATCCCAAATAAACCTTAAACAGATTAAATACTAGATCTAAACTAATTGTATACTGAATTTCAAATCCTAAAACTATCTTATGATTCTACTATGCTTGCTGGTGTGTTTAGCATACAACAGGGCCAAGTTTGCGATCTTTTGAACTTCTAAAATTTTACCTAAGTGAAACTAAGCTAACAGTATTATCTGAGGTATTTATACCTTAGATAATAAACAAAACCCACAAACAAAAACACCTAGATATCAGGCAATGAAGATTTCTCTACCTAAGATTTTTTCACTAGCAGAAAAAAAGTGACCACTCAAATTTAATTTAAGCATAAAAGAGACAGAATAAAAAGCAAATTCAAGCTATTCTATTATTATCAAAGATGTGCAAGCAACTTGTAGTCCAACCCTATGTCACTTAAGGCTTAACTGCTAAGATCCAAACACCCTATTATCTTGACAGAAGTAAATTTAACAAAGTACAAGTGAAACACAAATCAAGAACAGGAAAACACAAGCAAGAATAAATTAATTAAGCTACAAATGAAGACAAATAAGCAAGTAGGAAAGCAGATTAAGCAGGCTGAAATTGTATTTTGTTCAATTAAGTTCGTTTTTCCTCGACTCGACTCGAATTGATCTCAAATTTTAACGTAAAACCTAATTTGTTTTTGGTGAATAAAACTTTTGTATTCTTAAGCTAACAATTTATTTAATATTAAAATCTATTTAATTAACTAATTTAAAAATCTAATTTAAAATAATTTTAATAAAAATCTATTTTAAAACTTAAACAAGATTAAAGCTAATTTTTGAAAACTAAAACATTTTTAAAACTAAAATCTATATGCACTAAATATAAAATGAAACTAATTTAAAAGTATAAAACAAATTAAAATTAAAATATATCTTTTTATTTTTTAATGAAAACTGAATTTAAAAATTTAAACTAACTGATTAAACTAATAAAACTTTTATAAAAATTAATGAATCAAAAACTTGTATATAAAACTAATTAAAATAAACTGCAGCTAATTAAAAAGGCTATATTAAATAAACTATGCAAAGTAATTAACAAAAAGATGTCTAGCTTAGTGGTTGTGTCGTTTGTCTGTGATGCGAGGGGTCACGAGGTCGAATCCCACTATGACCAATTTTCAGCTATTTAATTTTTTATTATTATTTTTATTTGGATAAGAGAGAAATCAGACTAATTGAGTCTTAATCTATAGCAGTAATTTCAGCAAACAGAAAACACCAAACCAAAAGCACAGAGAATCAGATACTGATTAACGAAATAAGCTAAAAAAAAAGAAAATAAAAATTAAATAAGCAAAATAAAATAAGCACAATACACTGAAAATAAGCAAACAATAAGATAAAACAAATCAAAACTAAATAAGCTAAGACAAAAGCAATCTAAATCAAAATGATCCAAATAAGCAGTACCAACAAAGTAGACTACTAAATAATACTATGAATCCTAAAAGCAACTTAAATCCAAATAAGCAATCCAAAAACTCAGATAAATAAAGCATATAACACAAGCAGACTTTATGAATCCTAATCCAAACAGTAAGCTAAATAAGCAAATCAATAAGCTAACTAAATAAAAAAAATTAACCAAACAGTAGATTATCCAAACTAAACAATAGCAGATTATAAAAAAAAATAACTAAAAATAAAATTAATAAGCAGACAACAGAATAAGCATATCCCGAAATCAAATAAGCAGAATAATAACCAAAACATAAACCGAATCAATAAACTCAATCAGATCAAATAAAACTAAACCAAAATTAAAAAGATGATTAAAACCTTAAGATGAATCCGTTGAGCCGAAGGTAAGGCGTTGAACCCCCTTTGTCACCGAGTATAAACACCACCGTAAATCATCAACATCACCATCTTTAAGCTCTCGAACAACTACTCTAACCAAATCAAAACTTCTCGATCCAAACAGTATGCCTCGAACAGTAACTTTAACTTTCCCAGTAGGGGAAAATTATTATCACTCTTTCTTTATATATTTATTTATTTATATTTTTTTTTGTTTTTATAAACTTTTTTATATTAATGATGAAACGAACAGTAACAATATAAACTGGATTTAAAATTAAAATTAAACTGAGACAGGAAATTAAAAATTACAAAATTAAAAATTAAAAATCAAAATTACATTACTTGAAAATTAAAAATTACAAAATTAAATCCTAATCTAATTTACTGAAAAATTAAAAATAAAGAAAAGGTATCTAATGAATTACAATGAATGGGTTTTTATAGAGAAAACCCTAAACTTGGTGCCCAAGGACTTGAATCATCACCGTTGATTTCTTCTCTTTCTACTTCACTTGATCAAACGGCTGAGAATCCATCTTAATCACACGGATTGCCAGGATGGCATTTTTGTGCTAGTTTGGGGGTGAGGTGGATGATATTGATTGGTGGGATTGGTGAGATGTGGTGTTTCCACCAATCAAAATAAAGATTTGGGCCACGTCAGGTTGGAGTAGAGGACCACAATCTCTGATTCTTGGGGGGATTTTATTGGATTCCTGTGAATTAATCCATGAGGGTAAAAAGCCCCAATTTTTTTGTGGTTAATTTTTGATGGGTAAGAATTAGGGTTTGTTGGCTGTGAGATTTGGGGGGAGAAGATGAGCAGTAAAAAGGGTGTGTGTGTTTTCGTTTGTATCGAAATAAGGAGAGAGGGTAGGGTAAATGGGGGTTTATTAAAATGAGGTGAGTGGGTTAAATGGTTTTATTAATTGTGTGTGGGGAATTGGTAAAAGTGGGTGTACATGTGGGGAGGGGTAAACGGTTTGGTGAGAGTTACGTGTGTGAGTATTTGACTGGGGTTGACTTAATCTTTGCAAAATAAAAAGCGTTCGTTAGTGAATTTTGTTGTGTAAATGGGCTTTTAGCCCATTATTGATTCCAAACCGTCTCATGGTATTTGATTTGGGCTAAGTTGGGCTTTAATATCCATAGGTAAATAATCCTTGCTCTTTAATGGGCTTTTGAGCCCATTTATCCAATGTGGGACCCACAAGACTTAAGAATCTTCAAAAAGTTGTAATTCATCATAAACGAACTTGATTTCGGCTTCCTTGATCGTTTCTTCAAAATCGTGCCGATTTTGCCGGGTTTCGTGATCTTTGGCATACTTTTGATCTTTTGACTTTGTCTTCGTCTCTTTTTGGACTTTTCTTCAACATTTGACCGTGAAATCCCGTGTTTTCTCTTCTTTTGATCATTTGTACCTATTTTAACACAAAAACACAAAACCACGCGTAATTCCGACTTTTATGATATAAAACACATGATTAGGTCTTGTTTTTCCTTGATTTTAGTGGCAAAAGGATAAGTGTTTACACACTTATTAAATCCCCTACACTTGACCATTGCAATGACCCCATGCAATGCATAGTTTTAAAGCATAAAGTTATATTTTCTCATTATTAACCCATCTCGTCCTTTATTACTATTTCCACTACTACTACGATAAAAAGAAATAAAGCTTCAAAGGAAAAAAAAAGTTATAGCAATTTATTAACTTGGAAATTATTTGATGGAAGAAACGCGTAAAGAAATCTAAGACATGAATTAGGGCTTTGGTGTCATGAATATTAATCACCCTCAAGTTTCGCGTTCCCCATACCAAGCTTAAAAACGAGATCATTGAAACTACAAGTTAGCACAACTAACACTTACTCATGTGGTTTAATTAATCACTTATACCCCCTTATTCCTACGGTGTATCTCTTGTATTTTATTTTTGTCTTGAATGATCACGAGGATGCATTTTTCACTTATTTCGATAATTTATTAAGGCCGAAAATAAAGTGGGATGATTTAATCAATAGTTAGCTAAAGGACAAAATCTTTTAAAACGGCTTCTCGAAACCTCATAAAGTTCATATCTTGGCATAACTCGTTTCACGATTTGAGACCTTTCTCGGACCGATATTTGGCTTGTACTTCAAACTTCAAATCTTGAGAGACGATTTTGAAATTATGGTCTTCTCTTCATTTTGGTATACATCTTCATTAGGAGTGAAAGATGCTTCAAACGTTGATCACGACTTCTTCATTTATCCTCTTCTTTATTTAGGATTTTGATATACAACGATCCGCCTCCTTTTCGAACTTGGATCTATTTATCCTCATACCTCGTTAGGGTCTTTTTGGATAGACTTCTCCATGATCTTTAGGGGAGTAATTGCTTCTCGACGTGTGTCTTGATCCATCATATTGATTTGGATTAATGATCTTCATAATCTCTTAGGATCTTTAGCAAAAAAGTGAATCCTCATGCCTTGTGAGGGCCTTTTTTGACTCGGGTATCCTCATGCCTTGTTAGGGCCTTTTTGGATATGCCAATCTTCGCGTCCCGCTTCAATAAGTTATGCCTTGGCTATGAACTCTAATTAATCCCGAGCAACTTTTAAACGATCTTGTGCTAGAAGCTAAGTAACTTTTCAAATCGTACAACCTTATTTATTGCAAATATATTTATTAACAAGCGATGGGAGAAAAAGCTCATAACTAACTCACATAAGTTAACGAAAGAATACCAAACTTATAATTAACTCTATCATCTCTCGTTCTCCACAATTTAAAATCTCAAGGAATGAGACTCATGGATGCTTAGCCTAATAAACCAATTAAGGTCCATATGGTTAAGGATACTAGCTAGAGTAAACTTGGATAAGTAAACTCGGGTTGAGTCAAAGTATTCACGACGGGCCTAATATATCAAAGACATCTAAACTTGTTAAAACCATTTTATTCATTTATTTATTTTTGACTTTATTCTAGAAATGGAAATTATAAATATGATGCGATGATAAAAGGAAAAACATAAATGAAAATACAACTAGGCCAAAGTAGATCAAAAATTTGAAAAACGTTGAAAATTTTTTAAAATTTTCTGGTAAAATAGGGTCAAATTCATGGAAAAGCCCACTAAAATTTTGATAGAAATCCCCCCTACACTTAATATAAACATTGTCCTCAATGTTTAAGCATGTGGGAGAATAAACTCCCCTACACTTAGGACATTGAGTACGTTGTTTAAAATCGAGCTAAGGAAAGGACAACTAAAGTGATTACATTTATTTGTTTTATTTATATACATGATTGAATCACAATAGCAAAAAAAAAAACTTATCGAAGGAACCGGGTACACGGGAAACACGGGAACACGGGTCTCGTCAAAAGTACCAAAAGTGGATCATTTAAGCACATGTCCCTGCAAACAAACAACCTATTTGGCTCCCCCTACACTTATTGGTGAAAATGGGTGAAGGTGAAAAAGGGTGGAAAAGGAAAAATCTAACCTAGTTAAACGATGCTTGATTTTTCATCACGAGTCTCTAGCTCGACTCGAATTCCCAAATGTCATCATTCAAATGGGAAAATCATGGAAAAATAAAGATTTCCAAGGGAGGAAAATCTCTCCATGATAAGGGTAAAACAAAGTCATATAAGGCATACCCCATGAAAATCCACCCGGGTCAAACACATAATTTCCATCATAAAAGGAAATAAACCCCGAGGTGGTACGCAAGTCAAAGAAAAGTGGGGTATCCTTAGGCAAAAGTCTCTTACAAGGAAGGGTGTTATGGTAATAAGACAATGAAAGCACAAAACTCTCTATTCTGGGATCAAACACCGGTTCCTTAATGGGAAAATAGCAAGAGGTATTGACATTTAAGCTCAAAATATCATCAAAATCCAAAGTGGGAAGGTCATCCTCTTCCAAACTCGATGTGAAAACATAAGTATCATCGGAGTCATAGGAAAACTCATCCTCGTGAGGAAAATAGGTATTTAGAAAGTTATCTAAATCCTCCTCAAATGGAATAACCTCTAAATTACGTATGATCTCTAAGAGTGGGGGATCCTCCTCAAAAGTCATGACTTCTAAAATTGAAGTATAAAAGTCAAAAGGAGTCTCCATGGAAGAATCACTCATAGAGATATGAGGTGCATTAAGATCATGTGGTGGGTCATCAAAATTAATGAGATCACTTAAGGAAGTGTCATCATCATAAGTATCAAAGATTGGGGTATCATAAATGGGTGGGTCAAAAGTGGTAGGGTCAAAAGACGAGTCGTCTAAACCGAAGATAGTGTGATCACTTGAAGAAGTGTCATCACTATAGGTATCATAAATGGGAGTATCAAAAATTTGAGGCTCTAGGGGAAGGGATGAGTTTATCATAAAATCATTTTGAGTAGACTTTTCAATTCCAAAAGGATGAATAAAAATCTCTTCATTATCATAATTAAGAACATCAATCATATTGACCGACTCTTTTCCATTTGATTTTGTTGTGATTTTTCCCATTTTAAAAACTTGTTGTTCATCCTGAACCCTAAGAATTAACTCCCCTTCGGCCACGTCAACTAAGGCTCTTCCGGATCTTAAGAATGGTCTACCAAGTATTAACGGAATACGAGGATCTATCTCATAGTCGACGACGACAAAGTCCACAGGAAAAGTGAATGTATCAACTCGAACAAAAACGTCTTCGGCAATACCAACGGGGTATGCGAGAGTTCGATTAGCTAACTCTAAAGTCATACGAGTCGGTACAAGGTCGGGTAATGATAATTGTTTCCAAACCGAAAGTGGCATAAGATTGATGCTAGCGCCGAGATCCGCTAAAGCCATACAATCATCGATTTGAGGAAACGAGCAAGGTAACACGAATCGTTCGGGGTCTCCTAGCTTTTCGGGAAGCTCTTTGAGAAGGATCGCGGAACAATTCTCATTTAAACGACTGTTCACGAGCTCAACCATTTTTTCTTTCTTATTAAGCAAGTCTTTAAACATTTTCACAAATTTTGGCATTTGAGCAAGTGCTTCAATAAGGCTTATGTTAACATTGACATTGGAAATCATTTTCAAAAAATTGGAGACATGAACGTCATCTTTGGTGAGCACTTTAGCCTTGTCTAACCTAGATGGATAAGGGATATTAGGCTTAGACTTTAAAGGTTGAGAAGGAGGAGGACTCGCTTCTTGAACAACCTTAGGGATAGGCTCTTTTGGCAATGGAGCACTAGTACTAAGAGTGGTAGTGGGAGGAATCACCGAAGGGGGAGTAGGATTACTCATTATGACCTCCGGGCCTTGTCTCTCCTTTATGGGCAAAGAGATGGAAGGTCCCACTAAAGTGGTTCCACTTCGAGTATTGATAGCACTCACATTAGCGCGAGGGTTAATCTCGGTATTGGATGGTAAGGCTCCTTGGGGTCTAAGGGCTTGCAACATAGTCAAAAATCTCTTATCGGTCGATTCTTGCATTTGTCGAGTAGATTCTTGCATTTGTTTCATAATCTTCTCATGGTCGGTCAATTTTTGTAGAACCAAGTCCATTTGAGGGTTTTTCATATTCATTTGATTGAACCCTTAATTGTTAACCCCTTGATTAGGAAAACCTTGATTTTGATATTGAGATTGAAAACCGTTGTTATTATAAAAACCTTGGTTATTATTTTGAAACCCTTGATTTTGACCATTAAAATTCCCTTGATTAGCATTCCCTTGAAAATTACGCATTTGAGGACCTTGGTTCCTATTTTGGTATTGGGTATTTTGGGCGGGTGGGGGTGGTCTTTGTGGTGCTACAAAACCCGGGGAGCCAAATAATTAGTACTTTTGTAAGACAAATGGTTAACATCAACATTAGGCTTAAATTGAACCCTCTCATTAGTATTAAAAGCACAAATTTGTGGTTGATTATAAACCTTGTCACAATTGAAATATGAATGTGGTCCACCACAAGTTTCACACGTTTCACAATTTTCTTTCACGGCATTCACATGTGTAGTGAGGGCGTCGATTTTTAGAGCAAGGTGTTTCACAATTGAAGTAAGCTCCTTAATTTGATTAGTCACCTGATTATCACTAGCACTAGCTATTGTAGTCCGAACACTCTTAGTTTGCACTTTTACCTTGTTCTCAATAAAGACCCAAGCCTCGTTCATGGTTTTCACAAGAATATTGTCCCCCGCGGCACTATTAAGTGAGTCTTGGTCATTTAGAGTTAAACCATTGTAAAAAGTATTAATTTGATGCACTTTAGTGAAACCGTGTTGTGGACATTTTCTTAAAAGCTCTTTAAATCGATCCTAAGACTCACTAAAAGTTTCCCCATATTTTTGCTCAAAAGAAATGATTTCATTCCTTAAAGAGGTGGTCCGTGATGGTGGGAAAAAATAATTAATGAACTTGGTCTCTAAGTCGATCCATGTTGTAATACTTTGGGGTGGTTCCTTATCAAGCCAAATCCGGGCTTGTCCCTCGAGGGAAAAAGGAAAGAGTTGTAAACGAATAGCCTCTTGTGGCACCCCATTGTATTTGACGGTATTGGACAAATGGATAAATCTCTTGATATGATCATGGGGGTCATCTTGGGAACGACCCAAAATTGGTATATCGGAAACCATTTTAATTAAATCCGATTTGAGTTCAAAATTATTTGCTCCAATTGCGGGGACGACGATAGCGTCATCGTTTCCCTCAACGTGTGATTGCAAAATCTCGAGCATAGGTCGGTTATCCGTTTCCATCGTATTTTCGAAAGCACGATTCTCGGGATCGGCTTGAATGACGTTCTTTTTGTTTTTCTTCTTCTTCTTTTTGGAAGAATTAGAAATTTTTGGTACACCACTCGGTATGTGTGCACGCGCGCGAGTGCGCATACAACTAAACACAAGGAATGAGGTAGGTGACCTCGGTCGACTTTGAGAGGAAAAGGTTTTTCCCTCTTGAGGAGAAAAATGAAAAAGCTACAAAAATATATACTTAAGTACTACTTGAGTCGGCAAACCAATAATTGGTCGTCCCTCTCGATATACGCACAAGCAAGTGGGGAAACGAGGTGGCACAAAGCACTTAAAAACCTTTTTCCTTAGACGGCCTTTTATAACGTGTCGCCTTATACCCACCTTATAGTTTGTATATGTCGAGTTCAAACATCTTACTAGTATTTATCTATTTTGCCTTTTTTCTTGTTATGGATGCGACTACAATAGTTAGGTGATGAAATCCCAACTAAGACTTATTTGAAAAGTAGGTAAGTTATTGTGCTACGTAATATACTATAGTAAAAGAAAAATATTTTGGTATTTTTTAGAAAAATATATATTCACAATAAAAACGAAAGAAATCGAACTAAAGAAATAACACTAATATGTAATATTTTTGGTGTAATACTTTTAGAAAAAAGTATTACTTTTGGATTTTTTTAATTTTTTTGGTGCAATTCTGAGGAAAGAAATTGCTTTTGTGATTTTTTTAATTTCTTTTTGTATTTTAAAGTTTTTGATTTTTTTGTATTTTTGATTTTGTTAAAAAGAAACGTAACGTTCAAAAAGAACGGATCCCAAAATCCAAACGTCTTCACGAAAAATCGTCAATCGTACGAGCGAAGCGGCAACGGCGCCATTTTGAAATTGTATTTTGTTCAATTAAGTTCGTTTTTCCTCGACTCGACTCGAATTGATCTCAATTTTAACGTAAAACCTAATTTGTTTTTGGTGAATAAAACTTTTGTACTTTTAAGCTAAAAATTTATTTAATATTAAAATCTATTTAATTAACTAATTTAAAAATCTAATTTAAACTAATTTTAATAAAAATCTATTTTAAAACTTAAACATGATTAAAACTAATTTTTGAAAACTAAAAACATTTTTAAAACTAAAATTTATATGCACTAAATATAGAATGAAACTAATTTAAAAGTATAAAAGAAATTAAAATTAAAATATATCTTTTTTTTATGAAAACTGAATTTAAAAATTTAAACTAACTGATTAAACTAATAAAACTTTTATAAAAATTAATTTATCTAAATCTTGTATATAAAACTAATTAAAATAAACTGCAGCTAATTAAAAAGGCTATATTAATTAAACTATGCAAAGTAATTAACAAAAAGATGTCTAGCTTAGTGGTTGTGTCGTTTGTCTGTGATGCGAGGGGTCACGGGGTCGAATCCCACTATGACCAATTTTTAGCTATTTAATTTTTTTTATTATTTTTATTTGGATAAGAGAGAAATCAGACTAATTGAGTCTGAATCTATAGCAGTAATTTCAGCAAACAGAAAACACCAAACCAAAAGCACAGAGAATTAAATACTGATTAACGAAATAAGCTAAAAAAAGAAAATAAAAATTAAATAAGCAAAATAAAATAAGCACAATACACTGAAAATAAGCAAACAATAAGATAAAACAAATCAAAACTAAATAAGCTAAGACAAAAGCAATCTAAATCAAAATGAGCCAAATAAGCAGTACCAACAAAGTAGACTACAAAATAATACTATGAATCCTAAAAGCAACTTAAATCCAAATAAGCAATCCAAAAACTTAGATAAATAAAGCATATAACACAAGCAGACTTTATGAATCCTAATCCAAACAGTAAGCTAAATAAGCAAATCAATAAGCTAACTAAATAAAAAAAATTAACCAAACAGTAGATTATCCAAACTAAACAATAGCAGATTATCAAAAAAAATAACTAAAAATAAAATTAATAAGCAGACAACAGAATAAGCATATCCCAAAATCAAATAAGCAGAATAATAACCAAAACATAAACCGAATCAATAAACTCAAGCAGATCAAATAAAACTAAACAAAAATTAAAAAGAAGATTAAAACCTTAAGATGTCCATTGAGCCGAAGGTAAGGTGTTGAACCCCCTTTGTCACCGAGTATAAACACCACCGTAAATCATCAACATCACCATCTTTAAGCTCTCGAACACCTACTCTAACCGAATCAAAACTTCTCGATCCAAACAGTATGCCTCGAACAGTAACTTTAACTTTCCCAGTAGGGGAAAATTATTATCACTCTTTCTTTATATATTTATTTATTTATATTTTTTTTAATATTTTTTTATATTAATGATGAAACGAACAGTAACAATATAAACTGGATTTAAAATTAAAATTAAATTGAGACAGGAAATAAAATTTAGACGAAAATTAATAAACAACTTTTCATTAATTAAAAATCAAAATTAGATTACTTGAAAATTAAAAATTTAAAAATTAAATCCTAATCTAATTTACTGAAAAATTAAAAATAAAGAAAAGGTATCTAATGAATTACAATGAATGGGTTTTTATAGAGAAAACCCTAAACTTGGTGCCCAAGGACTTGAATCATCACCGTTGGTTTCTTCTCTTTCTTCTTCACTTGATCAAACGGCTGAGAATCCATCTTAATCACACGGATTGCTAGGATGGCATTTTTGTGCTAGTTTGGGGGTGAGGTGGATGATATTGATTGGTGGGATTGGTGAGATATGGTGTTTCCACCAATCAAAATAAAGATTTGGGCCACGTCAGGTTGGAGTAGAGGACCACAATCTCCGATTCTTGGGGGGATTTTATTGGATTCGTGTGAATTAATCCATGAGGGTAAAAAGCCCTAATTTTTTTGTGGTTAATTTTTTATGGGTAAGAATTAGGGTTTGTTGGCTGCGAGATTTGGGAGGAGAAGATGAGCAGTAAAAAGGGTGTGTGTGTTTTCGTTTGTATCGAAATAAGGAGAGAGGGTAGGGTAAATGAGGTTTTATTAAAATGAGGTGAGTGGGTTAAATGGTTTTATTAATTGTGAGTGGGGAATTGGTAAAAGTGGGTGTACATGTGGGGAGGGGTAAACGGTTTGGTGAGAGTTACGTGTGTGAGTATTTGACTGGGGTTGACTTAATCTTTGCAAAACAAAAATCGTTCGTTAGTGAATTTTGTTGTGTAAATGGGCTTTTAGCCCATTATTGATTCCAAACCGTCTCATGGTATTTGATTTGGGCTAAGTTGGGCTTTAATATCCATAGGTAAATAATCCTTGCTCTTTAATGGGCTTTTGAGCCCATTTATCCAATGTGGGACCCACAAGACTTAAGAATCTTCAAAAAGTTGTAATTCATCATAAACGAACTTGATTTCGGCTTCCTTGATCGTTTCTTCGAAATCGTGTCGATTTTGCCGGGTTTCGTGATCTTTGGCATACTTTTGATCTTTTGACTTTGTCTTCGTCTCTTTTTGGACTTTTTTTCAACATTTGACCGTGAAATCCCGTGTTTTCTCTTCTTTTGATCATTTGTACCTATTTTAACACAAAAACACAAAACCACGCGTAATTCCAACTTTTATGATATAAAACACATGATTAGGTCTTGTTTTTCCTTGATTTTAGTGGCAAAAGGATAAGTGTTTACACACTTATTACATGCATAAGTAATCAAGCGAATAAGTTCAAATTAACACAGAAATAGCTCAAAAGGGAGTTCAAAGTGTACCTAGGCTGACCTACATCCAGACTAGCCTATGCAACTGATGCAACCAGTTTTAAGCTTAACTTGGCTTGTTGAGCTTATGGTGAGATCTTATGGACTAGCTTGAACTACAACAGTCCTATGAAGTGTGAATGCAAATGGGTATTTCTTGGATCCTTGAATCTGAAACACCACAATTAAACTAACAACAAGTACAATAAGCTAGACAATAGGTTCATTTGTTTGATGAGCTTATTACTAGCTTACTGAATAGTGAACAGTGAGTGACAAAATAAAGAAAATTGATTTTTACTGAAAAAATTTGGAAACTTGAAAAGAACTTTGAGAATAAATAAAGAAGACATGAAATGTAACAATGAGCAATAAGTTTTACCTATAAGTTAATGTGTCAGAAAATATTATAGGTTAGGCTAATTGGTTCTCAAAACAAATTCCTTTGAAAACTATTTTGAATCGATAGAAAATAAAAGTTTTACAATAATTATAAAGTTAACAAAAGAAATAACATTAGGTTATAAACTCATATAAGCTAGGGTGTCAGACCAGCTTATATGAGTGCTTATAACTCAATGGATCTCAAAAGCACTTGACAAAAACTTTGAAAAGCTCTTTGATAAACTGAATATTAAAGCAGCATAAAGTAAATTGCATGAAATATAAATTGTAAAGAAATTTAAAACTGCAAGGTAATTTTGGAACTCAAAATCAAACTTTCATTAACTTTTAAGGATTTACAAAAAAACAAAAAGTCAAATTTAGAACAAGAACTATGAACTAATGTTACTCTACTTATATACAAGTGAGGCCTACTACTACTCTACTTATATACAATAAAACTTTCCTTTTGACGACGTTTTGTGTGGATCTAGTGTGGAGGAACACCCTTTTGAGTCCTCCCATTTCTCCACCGAGGACGAGATATTTGATCCCTTATGAGACTGCAATTATACATAGTCTCATCGTCCAAAATGGGCTTAAAATGCATTAAATATCATGAAATATGCCAAATATATGCTTGTGTTTGTTACATGTGTATTTTAGGTATGGATATTGAGGAAATCACAAAAGATCACAAGAATCAAAGAAAAACGAACACGGGAAAAGAAGCCACACAATGAACCGGACCCAAGTATTGATTTTCCAATACAAACCCTTGAAGATTTGAAGATTATACAAGAAGGGTCCTCCAATATTGAAGAATTGACACTTTAAACCCTTATATATTCATAATTACAAGATTGGTCCTTAAAGTTTGTCAAAATTGCAAAAAGGACCCTCCACTTTGAATAATTGGCAAGTTTAGTCCCTCAACAAAACTAAATTGTCAATATTGGTCCTCCTTATAGTCAAACATACCATGAAGAACTTCAAAGTTCAAAAATGTGCAAGATCAGTCCTTCAAATATCAAAGAAATACAAAACAAGTCCTTATAAATCCTTGTGAGAAGTTTTGTGGCCAAGGCTAACCGGCAAGGTTAAGGATTTAACGTATCGAGTACGTATCAATTATTATTTATTGGCAAGTTTATGTCCGTCATCAATCGTAAATATTCTTCTTATGACATAGAAATATTTTATGTTGTCGTCGTTTTAATTTCTCGGTTTAGGGGCATTTTTCATAATTTACGTTAAACTATTACCCTTCGTCCATTTATATAATATGCTATCGTATTTTAAATAACAAGTCCTTATTTAATTATCAAAATATCAATGTACTCCGAATGTTGACATTTTTATTCTATATTGAGCGTTTATTTTTCGTGGTTTATGTGTATCTTTTAAATTAGGTAACTTTTAAAATATCGGGTTTTGATAATACCCGCTTGTACATATTACGGATAAATATTATCACAAGCCACCCAACTCATGATGTGTCCGGTTCATAAATAAAACATCAACACATTTTATGTCTTGGTAAGTATGATATATACACGTGTATATGCAAAGTACATGTTTCATCACTTCCATTTCAAGATTTGGATAAAACTTCTCTGTTCTCTCTTTTAAGCCGAAACCAATAACAGCCACCAAACGTCATCTTTTATTTTTATGTTTTATTCTCTAATAAGAAAGATTTTTATCATTTGTAATAGTTTTTAGTTCCTTTTACCTCTAAACATCATCAATATTTTTATTTGTGGTGTTTCTTGGGTAAATTCACCTCAATACAATCATCAACATCATGTTTTGGAGGTTAAGATCTCAAGTCATGTCTCTTCATGTATTTATCTTGAAGAAATCATAGTAAGTTGAGTAATATCTATTTGGATAAAAGATCTAGCTGTCTGATATTGATTTCCACTAATTTTCCTTTGTAAGGATTCTTCATTTTCTATGTTCATGTACTTATTTTTTAATGATAATACCTGCACTAAATATATGTATTTTTATGTTCTATTGATTACTTTGTAAAGTTGGACATTGTACATGGTTAAAAATATATAAGAAGATCACATTAGATTATGTTGTATCAAGCTCATTTTGAGGCAGTTTTGGAACAGAAGTGAAAACGGGAATCTTGGACTAAGTTAGTAGGTTATTAACCTTAGGTGACTGTATTGGGTTGTATTTTATATTCTTGTGATGATTTGGCCGGGTGGCCCGTCCCATGACGATACCCGATGAATTAGATATGGCTGAAACGGTAAAAAGTGTCGATTCTGAACATGCTGTATAAACCGACTGAAAACTATAATAAGAACTCAGAACCATTGAAAAAGGTAATACTATAGATTGTAGATAAAAATATGAAGAACTAGAATCAATTGGATAGTCCACCAGTTCTTTACGGTTTGTAAATGGCGGGCAAAACGGTGGAAACGAGTTTGGCTGCCAAAAACAGCCAACTCTTCTAAGTGATAAAAGGAGTAAATGAGCTATGATTAGTATAAATTAGAGGTAATTGGACTTATAATAAGTAAAATAAGTAAGTTAAGAATTATTTTGGTAAAAATAACTCATCTAGATTATTTATGGTTTAAGAGAAACGATCTAATCTATGAGGCATGTCGGTAAATTGTAAGAATTTGATCATATTGAATTAGTGTAAAACGAGTTGATTTTTATAAAAACCGAAGTGGTAGGACCCACTTGTCGAGAAATATAGACTCATCTATATACTGATATTTATGAAACCCGAGACTCGACCAACGTGAAATATTAAGTGGACATCGTTTGGAGGCGTTTTAGAACCGAAAAACCATATAAAGTGGACTTGGCCACAAAAGCCCAACTTACACTTGTAATTGCTATTTGGCAATTATTGGACCTGAGATTAATAACCAAATTGGAGTCTAATACTCATTTTGAAATGGCCTTAAGTTATAGAAAAGTGTAATGGCCCATTAATGGGCCTTAATGAGCTTAATGACCATAATGGGATAATACATGGTAAATTGTTATCAAAAGTTTTATAAAACTTATGCAATGTCCAAACTTACCAAATTGAACTATTTAAATATATGTATGATTTATTTGTCGTCTCGAGCCTAAGACGCGTCTCGCCATTTTAGGTCTCGTTCGGTCATATATTGACCGTTGGGCATCTTGCTCTCGATCAACGAGCAATTGGTATCTCGTGAAGTCGTGTATCGACTATTGGATGTTTGTTACTTGATCTACGTTTAATAGCTATATCAGGTGAGTTCATAGCCTCGCTTTTACTGCTTTATATGTGTTTATAAACCCGCGAGGGGGAATACATGCTCTTGGTAAATAAGCATACGTGTTGTATCCTTTTGAAAGGATACATGATTGTGAATAAACATTCGTTGTTGGAATATATGCTTTGAACGAATACAAGCTGCTGTTAATAAATGTAAAGACGTTTGATTGAATGCTTTTGGAAAATGAACACAAGCGTTGATTGTATAGGTAATGAGACACTATTAGTAAGGCTAAGTTGCTTATTGCCAGTGAAAAGTCCCTATAAATCGTGAACCGTTAACTACCTATGATGGGTAGGCGCTCGTACAGATGAATGGATCCATTGGGAATGATGACCCCCACCCAGACAGGTCGCACCTGTGAGTTGGAGGCTCAGCTGGGTGTGTTGTACGTGAGGTATGGGGTATTTGGCAAGATACCTGACTAGGGCAAATTTATTGATTAAGGCATCGGTGTCATGAGCTTAGCGTAATACTATGGAGTATTGATATTGTATGTGTTACAATATCGCCAGTGGATGAGATTCTTGTGTTCAAAAGCTTTATGGTTTATTTAAGACCCCATTATTTTTTTATTAAAAACCTATGAACTCACTCAACCGTTGTGTTGACATGTTAGCATGTATTCTCAGGTGTGTAGGTTTAAGAGCAGTTGGAGCATGGAGCCGCGCATGATAAAGTAAAGGCAAAACAAACAATTTCCATTCGATACATTTGACAAATCTTTATTATTTCTTTAGGTTTGTATAAACTAGTGGGACCTCTTTTTTAGTTAACTCTGATTTAATAAAATTATCGAATGGTTTATTTTATAAAACGTCTCTTTTGAGGTCGTTTTCTATGACTGTGTGTGATGTGCTATGATGTAACGCCCAATGTTGATATTCCGCTGCCTTGTGAAATTGGGGGTGTTACAGATTGGTATCAGAGCACTAGTTATAGAGAACTAGGTCATTTTCGAAACCTAGACTATAACTGCTCTTTCGTAAGATTGTTTGGTTGCCTTACAAAGTATCCGCGCGCTCATGGCTCCTAGAAATCAAGGCTTGGTTGTGATAATGTGATTCCGTGGTATGTAGAAATGTTTGTATGTATATGAATGTATATACTATGGTATTTAACGGCATTGCGCATGAAGCAATGGTCCTTGCGTGATTACCGTACATTTTATGATACGGTTTTATAGAGAGTTTGGCCTCGCCGCCAATCATTTTTCTCGATAATTAATTTATTATCTGATTACGAGTATGGAACTCGTTTGATATTTTGGGTATGTATATATTGTTTCATAATCTATCGCATATCGACTAATTAAAGTTCGATTTTTGTCATCGCATCGTGATGTGCCATTTTAGGATATCTCTTTTTTTTTAAACGTAATTGCTAAGCGTATTATTATATTTCTACACTCCTTATGATTTTGAAAAATCATTTCTTCAAGGAGACATCTTCTACGTAATATAACGTTTAATTTAATTGTTTTTGATTACGTTTTGTGGCGAAAAGGAGGATGCTAATGTTGGACCTAAAATATATATACCCAATCATCTATATATTTGGGTACAACAAAGATATGCTCGTAGTAGTCATTAGTTGAGCAACTTAAAAATTTGTATTTAAATGGAGTGAGACATTTAAATATAGAGATTTTAAATTGCCCAACTATGTGTCGTTTAAAGTTCTCTTATTGAAATGGATTGGGACATTTGAATAAGAATGTTTTAAACCACTGGACCTTAGATTGTCGATGGTTTATTTATTCAAATGGTATGGGACATTTGAATACACAAATCATGGAGTAAGTTTGACACCCTGTACATTTCTTGGCATTTGATTTGGTTATAATATCGTGTTTTGTGACGGTATTACCTGAGTAGGATGATTTATAATCGTCTTGTTGAAATAAATTGGGACGCCTTTTTATTTGAACAAGAAAGTTATAAGTTCCCGAACCATAAATTTATAATCCTTGTTTACATGGATTGGGACGCCTTTGGATGTAAACAACAAATTATAAATGAGTGTGCTCAAGTCTGCCAGACTTGGTTTATGTTTATTTTGTATACGGGTGTATTTCTTCGACTCGTGTTTCGTTGGTATGAATCGTTCATTACCGTCGTCATTATGGTTATTATTGATTATCGTCTATGTACGAGTAATACGTTAGAATTCTCTCGAGTTATGATTTATTTATATGGACTATTTCTAATAAGTCCCTACTATCGCGAGCTTAATAAGATAACCGTTAAGGACCATTACTTGTTCCAAAAATAGACGACTTGTCTAATCGACGCCAGGATTTAAATGTGTATTTGTGGTTTGACCGACGATTAAGTCATCAACGACTACTTAGCTTGGATGTAAATATTTTGAATTTTTTTATTAACATGTGTTCACTAAAGGCTTTCTTGGTGATCAACGGTGGCTAGCCATATTTGAGATTTATGTGCAAAGCCTTTCCTTGTAATGTATTTATATGATATCTGATTTAGTCAATTGGCCATACATTGTGTGAGATCGAGGCGGCATTCTGAAATGACGTATGATCTTAGGTAACGTGTACCTCATAATATCTTTTGGGTATGGATCCGTGTATGAGCACCCTGTATTATATTTTAGGTATGGTCCATTTATAAGCATCATGTAATATCATTTGGGTATGAATCCGTGTGTGAGCACCCTTTGATAAAAAAAAATTAATATTTCAGGATATGCATCCATGGCTATTAGGCCCGTGAACTTGCAAAATTTTCTTTGACCGGATTATCCGAAAATCTTGTCAAGTATTCTTATTTATCATGGCTTGGCTATTTAGCAAGCATGAGTTAACTTGATTGAACTTATTGATTTGGCATGGCTTGGCTATTTTGCAAGCATGTCGTAATCTGATTATATGAGCTTGGTGATGGCTTTTGTATTTGATTTGGATCGTAGTTCCTTCGATAGAGCATTGTATACTTCGAACGATTTCCATGTCGATAAATTTGGTTTTAAAGAAATAGGTTTGCATGTTTGAGATCATGCAACTAGATGATTTTGTGCGACTAGTAATAATTGCCTCGTCGTGAATATTTTGTAACGTTTTCAATGGAGTTATGTTGATCCATACGATTTTCTTTTTGAAGTAATTTTTTTTTTCATGAAACCCGTGGACCGTATGTGTTTCGATTTGATCGATGTGATCATCGATAGTTTTGAATTGATTCTCACATTGAAGATTTTTCAAATGTGCCTACTTCTTTCAACTCTTCACTTGTCATGGGGAATTTTTATTTTTTTTCAAATTATATCGACCGCCGCATGCTTGATAAGCTAGTAGTAATGTACCTTGAAGCACTTTAAAAAAAAAATTAACGACTTGTTAATTTTTCGCTTTCAATGGCTTCTCCTTCGAATTATGTATTATTCTTTACTAATAAGGGTTAAAGCTACATTTAAAACGTTCATTCATGGTTATTATGTATGCTCATTGCTTTGAATTATTTTCATTCAACCTTCTTAGAAACCTCGGCAATGACTTGTCTATTTCTCACGTCTTCCCCATTAAACCAAAGACTATTGAGACGAATTAAGCGTCGGGACGTCGCTTCCTAAAGGGTTAGATGATGTAATCACCCTAACTTTAAAATCAACATTTAGAATGAGATCTAATCTTATTTCTAGTACTCGGATCAATATTTATTACACGACTTTTATTTTTCATGTTCTTTCGACGAGTAATATATATTTCTCTGCTACCGGCGAGGTTAGGGCTTTAACGTATCGAATATTGACATTTATTATTTATCGGCAAAGTCTGTGTCCGTCATCGAGCATAAATATCCTTGTTATGACATAAAAATATTTTTCTTGTCATTATTTTAATTGTTCGTTTTACGGACATTCTTTGTAAATTTATGATAAACCTTTAAGTGTCATTCGTTTATATGACGCCTTAACGTTTATTAAATAATAAGCCCTCGTTTATATATCAAAATATAAATGTTCCACGAATGTCGATGTTTTTATTTTATATTAAGCGTTTATTTTTCGTGGTTTATGTGTATCTTTTAAATTAGGTAACTTTTAAAATATCGGGTTTTAATAATACCCGCTTGTACATATTACGGATAAATATTATCACAAGCCACCCAACTCATGACGTGTCCGGTTCATAAATAAAACATCAACACATTTTATGTCTTGGTAAGTATGATATATACACGTGTATATGCAAAGTACATGTTTCATCACTTCCATTTCAAGATTTGGATAAAACTTCTCTGTTCTCTCTTTTAAGCCGAAACCAATAACAGCCACCAAACGTCATCTTTTATTTTTATGTTTTATTCTCTAATAAGAAAGATTTTTATCATTTGTAATAGTTTTTGGTTCCTTTTACCTCTAAACATCATCAATATTTTTATTTGTGGTGTTTCTTGGGTAAATTCACCTCAATACAATCATCAACATCATGTTTTGGAGGTTAAGATCTCAAGTCATGTCTCTTCATGTATTTATCTTGAAGAAATCATAGTAAGTTGAGTAATATCTATTTGGATAAAAGATCTAGCTGTCTGATATTGATTTCCACTAATTTTCCTTTGTAAGGATTCTTCATTTTCTATGTTCATGTACTTATTTTTTAATGATAATACCTGCACTAAATATATGTATTTTTATGTTCTATTGATTACTTTGTAAAGTTGGACATTGTACATGGTTAAAAATATATAAGAAGATCACATTAGATTATGTTGTATCAAGCTCATTTTGAGGCAGTTTTGGAACAGAAGTGAAAACGGGAATCTTGGACTAAGTTAGTAGGTTATTAACCTTAGGTGACTGTATTGGGTTGTATTTTATATTCTTGTGATGATTTGGCCGGGTGGCCCGTCCCATGATGATACCCGATGAATTAGATATGGCTGAAACGGTAAAAAGTGTCGATTCTGAACATGCTGTATAAACCGACTGAAAACTATAATAAGAACTCAGAACCATTGAAAAAGGTAATACTATAGATTGTAGATAAAAATATGAAGAACTAGAATCAATTGGATAGTCCACCAGTTCTTTACGGTTTGTAAATGGCGGGCAAAACGGTGGAAACGAGTTTGGCTGCCAAAAACAGCCAACTCTTCTAAGTGATAAAAGGAGTAAATGAGCTATGATTAGTATAAATTAGAGGTAATTGGACTTATAATAAGTAAAATAAGTAAGTTAAGAATTATTTTGGTAAAAATAACTCATCTAGATTATTTATGGTTTAAGAGAAACGATCTAATCTATGAGGCATGTCGGTAAATTGTAAGAATTTGATCATATTGAATTAGTGTAAAACGAGTTGATTTTTATAAAAACCGAAGTGGTAGGACCCACTTGTCGAGAAATATAGACTCATCTATATACTGATATTTATGAAACCCGAGACTCGACCAACGTGAAATATTAAGTGGACATCGTTTGGAGGCGTTTTAGAACCGAAAAACCATATAAAGTGGACTTGGCCACAAAAGCCCAACTTACACTTGTAATTGCTATTTGGCAATTATTGGACCTGAGATTAATAACCAAATTGGAGTCTAATACTCATTTTGAAATGGCCTTAAGTTATAGAAAAGTGTAATGGCCCATTAATGGGCCTTAATGAGCTTAATGACCATAATGGGATAATACATGGTAAATTGTTATCAAAAGTTTTATAAAACTTATGCAATGTCCAAACTTACCAAATTGAACTATTTAAATATATGTATGATTTATTTGTCGTCTCGAGCCTAAGACGCGTCTCGCCATTTTAGGTCTCGTTCGGTCATATATTGACCGTTGGGCATCTTGCTCTCGATCAACGAGCAATTGGTATCTCGTGAAGTCGTGTATCGACTATTGGATGTTTGTTACTTGATCTACGTTTAATAGCTATATCAGGTGAGTTCATAGCCTCGCTTTTACTGCTTTATATGTGTTTATAAACCCGCGAGGGGGAATACATGCTCTTGGTAAATAAGCATACGTGTTGTATCCTTTTGAAAGGATACATGATTGTGAATAAACATTCGTTGTTGGAATATATGCTTTGAACGAATACAAGCTGCTGTTAATAAATGTAAAGACGTTTGATTGAATGCTTTTGGAAAATGAACACAAGCGTTGATTGTATAGGTAATGAGACACTATTAGTAAGGCTAAGTTGCTTATTGCCAGTGAAAAGTCCCTATAAATCGTGAACCGTTAACTACCTATGATGGGTAGGCGCTCGTACAGATGAATGGATCCATTGGGAATGATGACCCCCACCCAGGCAGGTCGCACCTGTGAGTTGGAGGCTCAGCTGGGTGTGTTGTACGTGAGGTATGGGGTATTTGGCAAGATACCTGACTAGGGCAAATTTATTGATTAAGGCATCGGTGTCATGAGCTTAGCGTAATACTATGGAGTATTGATATTGTATGTGTTACAATATCGCCAGTGGATGAGATTCTTGTGTTCAAAAGCTTTATGGTTTATTTAAGACCCCATTATTTTTTTATTAAAAACCTATGAACTCACTCAACCGTTGTGTTGACATGTTAGCATGTATTCTCAGGTGTGTAGGTTTAAGAGCAGTTGGAGCATGGAGCCGCGCATGATAAAGTAAAGGCAAAACAAACAATTTCCATTCGATACATTTGACAAATCTTTATTATTTCTTTAGGTTTGTATAAACTAGTGGGACCTCTTTTTTAGTTAACTCTGATTTAATAAAATTATCGAATGGTTTATTTTATAAAACGTCTCTTTTGAGGTCGTTTTCTATGACTGTGTGTGATGTGCTATGATGTAACGCCCAATGTTGATATTCCGCTGCCTTGTGAAATTGGGGATGTTACAGATTTTAGAAGTTTTGAAACTTAGATAACAAAGGGAATTAATTTCGGGCTGAAAAAGTTGCAAGTGACAAGAAAGGAAGAGAATAGGGGTTAAAGCTGGTAGACATGGATACTTACCTAGACCAACCACACCCTTTCACGTGTCCCACTTGTTGATCCCTTTGGTTGGATCTATATTCTATTAAGAATTAGTATAATAGTTTGTAATCAAACTAAAACACTTTGAGCACTCTTACTAACACTAAATAAGTTATGCGGAATCTAACTTATAAAGCACAGAAGAACAGAATTACTTTTAACTTTTCGATTCTCTTATTAATCGACTTGAATGAGGTACATGAAAGACATTGTACCTATGTTCCTTTTATAGAGTAAGGAACCCTAGAAACCTTTCAATATTCTATAAAGATAACTATATCACAAACGATATATTATCAGTATTCTAACTATTTAGGTATATCACATAAGATATACTCTAACTATAACTATGACATATCTTATACAAAGATATATTCGTCCTAATCATCATAGCAGTACTTACTTTATAAGTAGCAGTACTTACTATGTACCGCGTTAACACTAACGGTACTTACATAACACTGACAGTACTTGGAATATACTAACAGTACTTGACACTTAACAAATAATTCCCAACAATCCTCCCCTAAACAAGAAATGATAACTTGTTGTCTTCTTGTTTCTCTTGTACTAGATGTATTAAAAATACATGTCTTTAGTCTTTCCTTCATCCTTGGATTGAACTTGGTAATTTGTATTTGTATCTGACTGAATGTAGCCAAACACTTCAAATGTAGATCTTCTTCTGATAAGATAATCTTCAAACATCATGTGTATCATCTTTGTCTTCAAACTATGATCTTCTTGTGTCTTCTAAACATTCATTCATCTTTGCAGCATCAGTTATTGTCTTCTCGAGTTTAGTCCTTGAACTCTTAATCATTAATCTTTGTCTTGATATGATGATAACAAAACCTTCTAAGTATTATTTTTTTAAATACTTCTTTGCCTGCAATCTTCATACCTAAAATAAAACAGTTAACAACAAACACCAATCGGTATTGGCTTCAAGATTTTTAGCAAATCACCAGCTATCAACGGATTTGATAAATTCTTTACCAGTTAGCCGTACACTCTGGAATAGCCAATACTTTACTCACAAAGAATAAGGTATAATAAAAACCTTACAATTTTTGGTAAATTGTCAACCATCAATGGATTTGATGAAGTCTTTAGCTAGTACCGTTTGTCTAGGACTAGCCAACTCTTTGTCTTGAAACAAGGTGAGTTAGAACCATATAGTTTTTAGCAAACTATCAGCTTTCAACGGATTTGATAAGTCTTTACCATAAACCGTTTGCTTATGGACTAGCCAGTTCTTATGTGTGTTAGACATGGTGAACTGAGAACCATTTGTGAAGTGTGACTGAAAGTCAAACACTTAAGATTCTTTCTCAGCTTCTTCCTCATCTTTCAAATCCTTGATTTGTTGTTTAACCGTTATGATCAACTCCAAAGCATCAGCAGACTTTTGTAACTTCTAATTGTTGTTCTAACATTCTTTCCAACAATTTTCTTTTGAAAGGATAAGTTTTCTCTTGCAGCATATAGTATGTAACATCATCTACATTCAAAATATGCAATTCCCATGACCTGTAATATCTCCAGTAACTAGGAACCTGATTCTCTAATTCCTTCAACATTTTTTTGATCATAATTGTGTGGTTCATACATAAAGAGAAATTCCCAATATAATAGTGATACTTCAGTTTTACCTGCACTCCCTTCTTGAACTAACCTTGAAAGATCTTGAATATCTTGTCTGTCAAGAATGTGAAGAATATCCTCCAAAAGTCTGAATACTCTTGTTGTGCCATCAGTTCTCTGAATTCCATGAGCTTCAATTCCTTGATCTATAGAGTAAATCCACTTAGCAATGGATGCTCTCTTTCTAAAAATCTCTGTATCAATACATTGATTTTCAAATTTCACAATCTTCAAGTACTTCTTTAAGCTCTCATCATCACTATCCTCTGCTGTTGTTTTAGCTTTCTTAGCTTTCTTCTTTAGCTTTGTTGACCTTTTCCTTTTAACACCCTTGGAAATTCCCTCAAGTTCTGTTGAACCCTCTTCCAAGTTTGTATGTACCGTTTCCTCAGTATGTACTGTTGTATGTACTATTGACTGTGTATGTACTGCTTGTACATTTTCGGTCTGAGCAATATCTTGAGTTTCAACTCCTGTATTCATTCTTTGAGCAGTTTCTTCCTCCCTTGAACTTACTTTCTCCTTTCTATTTTTCCTCACATAAGTGGTCTTGATAGGTGGAGATGTATTTGTAGGTTCAGTAGTGCTTGGCTCAATTCTAGGAGTACTACCAAATTGTCTTTGTTGTTGCAAATGTTTCTTGAATTCTTCAACAGCTTTCTTGTGTGCTTCAGATCCAATCTCAACAAAATTCAATTTAGTCCTCTTACTTTGCTCATACAAAGTCTTGATTTCTTCAAAATTCTTCTTGACCAGCTGAATATGAGTAAATCCTTTAACTTTCTTAAGAAAGTTCATCATCTGATTTCTAATCTGCATAGTAGTTGGAGGCTTAATCTTTTCTTTCCTTCTCTTTTCAGCAAAGAATCTTTGTTGCTCCCTTACCAGATCATCAATCAATTTAGATTTCTCTTCTTCATCATATGCATCTCTTTCTTCAGCTATTAATGAGTCTGCAAGAAGCTCACTTGCATGTATCTCAGCTTGAATAGTGTCATACTCTTGTATGTTCCATTCTTGATGTATCCTTTTAGCTTCTAGCAAATCCTACTTTGCTGCAAGTTCTTCCTGCAATTCATTTTCACGAATTTGTGCTTGCATTCTATAAGCAAATTCCTCATCATGGTCTATTTGATTAAATTTGTACATGACTTTGTTTATATCATCATCTGAATCACTTTCATCTTCAGATTCTGATAATAATTGCTTCTTCCCCTTATCCATTGGATTAATCTTAGGTAGCTTCTTCTTCAGCTTGGTAGCTGTTTCTTCATTAGCTTGCTGTTGAATGACTATACCTTTAGTAGGGTGTGAAGCTTGACTTTCTTACCTTGAATTTGATCCTTTTTGGCAAGAACTTCTTGTTGTGTCTTTTTCTCTACTTCTGCTTGTTTAGTCTTCTCAACTAAATTCTTCTTTAAATCAAGCAGCAATTGGGCTAAAGTCTCATTTTCTCCAAAAGAAGTTGGACTTTCTAGTGAAGGATGATCACCATCGGTACTTGCAATCGGCTTAGTTGGCTTAGCAGTACTTGGGTCTTCAACAATGTCAGCAGTACTTGCAGTCGGCTTAGTTGGCTTAGCAGTACTTGGATCTTTAACAAAGTTGACTTCACCAGTATTAGACACACTTGTTTCTTCAATCACTTGTGTATCCCCAGATACTCTTTCTTCCATAGAAGCCATCATATCAACTTGAACCTCTTCAGTCTTGTCTGATTCATTACTCATTCTTGATGTAGACAATGCTTGCAAAGTCTGTTTCCTTTGAAACCATACTTGTCTTTGTGGTGATGGAGTTGAATATACAGGAATCTGAATAGTATTTTCCTCCAACTTCTCATAGAAAGCACTCTAATTAGCTTGAAGTGGTTATTGAGTTGATGGTTCTGGCTGAGTTGCCAATGTTTCTTCAACTTGTGGCTCGTCTGGCTGATTTACCAACATTTCTTGCACTTGTGGTTCCTCTGGCTGAGTCACTAACATTTCTTGAACTTGTGGTTCCTCTAGAGTAGGTTGTAGTTCTTGTTGTTGAATCTCCATATCTGAAGGTCCATCCACACCAGTCTCTAAACTAGTTCCATCTTTATAAGTCCCCATGACATCTTCATCCAATTCAAAATTGATGTCATTTCCAGAGATCCTTGTCTGATTATCAGAAGAAGGGGGTTGTTCTTCATTATTCCTCCCCTGTTTGGTTGCATTCAGTTGCCTTTTCTTGTGGTTCCTGAATCTTTTCTTCTTGATTGCAGTTTTCTAAACAGATCTATATTGCCTCATCCAAGGTGACACTTTGTTCCTTAACTTGAGTAGGCTAGCTTCCAATTCAGCAATTCTCTTTTCTTGAACAAGCTTTTCTTTCTGCAATACCTGTACCTGTTGGGACAAACTTGTACATAAAGCAGTTAAATTTGCAACATCCACCACCTCTAGTGCTTGTGCTTGTGGTGAACCACTAGCAACAATAGAAGCAGCAGGTGTGTGGATCATCTCATCGGTGTTTGGTGGAATACCAACATTGTGAGAAGAAGATTGTGAATCTTCTAGGGAATGGGAACTCTGGTGAGAAGGAGTTTGCTGAGAAGCACTAGCATTGCTAGGTTCCTCACCTTCTTGATTGGCAGGTTGGGCTAACATATGAGCAAACAATGGTGTTACTGTTCCTGAAAAGGCATTGCCTTGTTTGGTCAAGAAAGAGAAAGTTCTCTTTGTGGATGAAGGAACATCCCATGTATCAGTTAACTCTGTTAGGTTAGGTATTTGGTCACTAGCTAAAGTCTGAATGAATCTAGGATACATTAAAAACTTCTTAGTCCCTTCCAAATTCCTAGTCATGCCTTCAAAAATTAATTTTAAAAAATTAAAAACCCTGTTATTTGCTAGACAAATACCAGCAGATGCCAATGCAACAGGTATTTGATCAAAAGATGTACTTTTTGAACTCAAACAGTGAATAATAGCATGAAAAAGCAATTTCCATTGAGGTGAAAATAAAGCTTTAAAGAAAGTAAGACTTTCCCTACCACCTCCATATCCCATGGCTGCAAGGCCATCATGAATCTCTATATTATTAAGCATACTAAGTCCATTTTCGTCATTTAATCTCAAACTTGCTTGTAGCAGTACCTCAGTGACATATAGATTTCTATGATTCACCCTAGCCTTAATGCAAGGTTGACCAAACCGAGTACCTAATACAGCAGTATCCTAAAATTGTTCAACAATGGGTATAGAGACAACTGGACTTACAGTGAGTGCGAAGCGAACATGACTTCGAGATAGGAAACCAAGCATCTCATGGAAACCAAGAGAGTCATCATTCGTAGCAAGATTCGCAACCAAATTATCCTTAGATATTACTTGTTAAGCAGCCATTAGTATTTTTGATGATCGAAAGATAAGAGAGAAGGTTATAGAATCAAGAGATAAAAATAAAATATTAGGTGAATCAATTGTGTAATTAGAGTAAGTATTTAATTAAATAACAAACCCAAGCGCAAAGAAACCGCTAAATTTACAAAAGAGACCCTTAACGGTACAACGGACATGTAGCGGTACATGGAACATAAGCGGTACTTGGTTTTGTGCTAGCAGTACATGGAGTGACAACGGTACCTCACAATTTTGACCAGTTCATGCTTTCCACTAGACATGTAACCTCTTTTATCTTTTTCTATAAACCTGCAATAACATCAAAAACACAAAACATAGACTATGCAATAAAAATTATAAAAATTTGTACAGCCATTACCTCCCCTCAACATATGCAGCATGTTATTGGTTGATCATACCAATGTGTGTCACCAAGAATTCGAATCTCTTTGCATCAAAAGCCTTGGTCAACAAATCAGCTACATTGTTGTCTGTATGAATCTTCAAGACTTGAATAAGCTTTTTGTCATAAGCATCTCTTATAAAGTGATGTCTTATTTCAATATGCTTAGTCTTGGAGTGAAATATTGGGTTCTTGACAATGCATATAGTACTTTCATTATCAATGTAAATCTTGGTGTTCATGAAGTTAAACCCATAGTCCAACAATTGATTTTGAATCCAAAGTACTTGTCCACAGCAATGAGCAGCAGCTACATATTCAGCTTCAGTTGTAGAAGTGGCAACAATGGTTTGCTTCTTACACTGCCATGATATGAGTCTTCTGCCTAGGAATTGACAACCTCCTGTTGTAGATTTCATATCATGATTTGCTCTAGCATAATCACTATCTGAGTAAGCTTCCAATTCAAAGGTGGAATCTCTAGGATACCATAATCCTAAATTGGGTTGACTTTTAAGATATTTAAAAATCTTCTTCACAGCATGTAGATGTGACACCTTTTGATGAACTGGAATCTTGAACACGCACACACAACAAACATTATATCTGGTCTTGAAGCAGTAAGATACATCAATGAACGAATCATTAACATGTAGAGATGAATGTCAACATCTTCTCCATGTTCATCTTTTGATAACGATTTCTTGGCTTCAAAAGGTGTGCTTCTACTCCTTGTATCCATACATGAAAATTTCTCTAAGTTTTCAGCAACATATTTATCTTGGCTGATAAATATTCCATCTTTCATTTGTTTGACTTGCAGTCCCAAAAAGAAAGTTAGTTCTCCTATAGAACTCATTTGAAATCTTCCTTTAATAAAAGCTTCAAACTCTTCACACCATGTCTTCTTAGTAGAACCAAAAATGATGTCATCAACATAAACTTGAACTAGAATGATGTCCTTGGCAATTTTCTTGATGAACAGAGTTTTGTCAATGGTTCCTCTTCTATATCCATGTTCTAGCAGAAAGTTGGATAAAGTTGCATACCAGGCTCTTGGAGCTTGATGCAGACCATAAAGTGCTTTGATAACTTTGTAGTCTCTATTGGGGAATTTAGGATCTACAAAACCTCCTCTGAAATAGTACCATATAGAAAGACACTTTTCACATCCATTTGATAGACTATAGATCCCATATATGATGCAAAGGCTAAAAATAACCTAATGGCTTCTATCATTGCCACTGGTGCAAAAACCTCTTCATAGTCTATCCCTTCTTCCTATCTATAGCCTTGAGCAACAAGTCTTGCCTTGTTCCTCACAACAACCCCTCTTTTATCCTTCTTGTTCCTGAAGACCCATCTAGTACCAATTACTCTTTACCTGAGGGAAGATCCACAAGAATCCAAACTTTTTGTAGCTCAAATTGTGTTAATTCTTCTCGCATGGCATCTACCCAACTTTGTTGGAAATTCACTTTATGTGATGACATTTAAGAATTCCCATTAGTTATCATAGTCACACACGCTAAGACTAGACTAGGAACGTTGTATAGTTTAAGTAGCGTGTGTGACTATATATACCCCTCCTAGGCTTCCAAGGAGGGGTGTTGCTTATGTTTCTTTTTCATTTTCTATTACATTTTCCTTTCTTTCTCTTTACACACACAACCACTCTCTCTCTAAGCTTCAACAATGGCTACCACCACCATCTACCACCATGTTAGACCACCAGATCTATAATAGCAAATCCACAATTGGCATCAGAGCCTCGGTTCTATCCTTGGATCGTGTTCGTGTTTTCTATTTGGTGGTCTAAAATTTTTTTTCTTTGTGTCTCGTTCTATAAATTTTGATGGTCCGCTTTGTTATCTCTTTGTCACGAGGTCATCAGTTCTGTCATATTATTATCTTTGTTTCACAGTCATCTCTTTGTCACGGTGTTTTGTGTTTGTGGTATCCATTTATTAATCAGTATTCATTCTCGGTTTCATCAAATCTTTGTCCATTTTGTACACATTTTTTTGTTCCTTACATCTAACAGATCTAATTTTCATTGGGAAAAGGACAAAAGATAACAGATCCATTTTTTCGGAAAACCATGAAAATGGGTCAAAACCCTTTTCCGATGGGGATTCCGATGGAGATTCCGATTATGATTATTTCGATGGCTATTCGAATGGGTATTCCGATGGCTATTCGGATAGCTATTCCGATGGCGTGTCTGTGTAATTCCGATGGAGACTTAAACACATCCCGATGGCTGTTCAAAAACATTCCGATGGAGACATATTCCGACGGGTACATATTCCGACGGATACATATTCTGACGGGTATATATTCCTACGGGTATATATCACCAAGACTCAACATATTGAAGCTCACATGACCTATCCAACTCGAGACCAAAAACTCGTGACCATGACAAGTGTAAAAAATAACCAAGACCATGTAAACCAACATAACCGAGTTAACTCGGTAATTACCGAGTTGACTCAGTTTACTCACTGAGTCTACTTTAAATCATTCAAACCTTATTTCACCACAACATCATCAATCTAATCCTATCCCATCGTCTCCTAATCCCCCATCGCATCTAGACTCGAAGCAAAACTATAAATAAAATAGATCTCAGATTTATACTCGTGGTAGTCATGCATGTCCTTATCTATTTAGATCTTGTACACGAAGTATTCTATCATCACAGATTTTTGTGTGGGTTTACACCAATTTTTATCTACGAAATTAAATAAGGATTAATAACAAGCTTGTCATAATCTTTATTTTTCGATTAATTCAACAAACCGACATGAATCATGGATCTAATGTAATGATGTATATCATCTTGTTAATATTCGAATACTCATGAATTAGAACATAAACAAGCATGTTTAGTTCCTCTTCTATTCGTTTATTAAGAAAATTAATCTACATGCAATCAAATAACCTACCAGTGACCTCTAAACGAGACCTTGAAGTTTTCATTTGATCTTGTAACTGATTGATCGAAGAAAGTAAAAAGGTTATAGATCACGGTTTAGGTTTGCCCATATCAATATCATTGATATGATTAGCATATTTATATGGGAATGAAAAGAATGAAAGGTCGTAGGTGATGGGAGATGGATTTGTTAATCTTGATGGTGATGGATGGTTAGAAAAATGGAAGATGGGTTTTGGTTAATCTGAGATGGGAGAAATATGTTTTATGTTGCGGCTGATGATAGGTTTAGTGTGTGAGATTGATATTGTGGAAACCTTGGTTTTTGGATCTTTTAAGCTACTAGGAATGATCATTGTTCATATGATTAGATAATCAAAGCGGAATTAGAACAACTACCATTAACAAGGAGTTTGGACACATTAAACATGAATTAAAACAAAATGGATTGTTCATTATATTAATAATAAACAATCACTAGACGTGTATACATTGAATCCCACGTCTAGTCGACACACGCTTTAGGTTTGTGAATGAACTTATGAAAAACCTAATAACCCTTGGTTCCTTTTATAGTGTAAGGATTAGGGTTTTACAAGAGATAATGATGAATAAACAAGTAAATCTTCTATTTAAATAAACTTATGCAGAATATATCTTGCATGTTTATCTAAATAGAAGCTTCCATAAGCTTCTTTGTCTACGTTTCTAACAATGCTTACATTTTACATGACAATGCTTAGATTGTACATGACAATGCTTGCTTTGTCAACCTTGGATTTGCTCTTGTCAACGCTTAGATTGCTCTTGACAACGCTTAGACAAAATCTTCATGTTTTCTTCGTTTTTGAGTTTCTACCACATCAACTTTTTGACCCAACAATCTTTCCCTAGTTGATGTCGGCAAAAATCTCTGTGTATCTCTTGTAAGTTGTACATGATCTTCAAATTGCTTCCCCTCAAGTGTAGCATGTATGTCTTCCCCTTTTTGTCACATCAACAGGGAAGTAAACAATGTATGCAATCTTGAAGATTCTCCAAATGTAGGCTCTGTGTAATGATCTTGAAGAAAAATAAATAAATTAATCTTGATGTAGAAGTGGAATAACCCAACCTTATGTTCCATGTCTTGTATTATCCACGTGATGAAGAACTTATACCAAATTGAAAAAATATAAGTAGACCTCGATCCTTTGTCAATATTCTCATCCTTTGTGAGACACTGAGCACGATAATGTAACTCCTTCAAGTGTTATGACAAGTCTTCGTCACCAAACATTTAAAGCACAAACAAGTTACCTTAAAAGTCCATGACTGGAAGGGCACGACTTTAAGATATGATAGAACACAAACTCGCGAAAATCTTTTCCAAACATCAAACTTACCATAAGAATTCTTCCCCTCAAGCCAACACCTCTTCATGAAAATTTTTAATGGAATAACATCTTCATACCATATGTAAAAGCTACTAATATGGATAACTTTTTCGCAAGGCTATCCAGATTACATAGTTTAAAATATCCATCAAATTCCCACGAATAGTTGCTAACTCGCATTAAGATCATTAATCCCTTTCAAAAATATCCGAGCCATAAATATCAACTTGATATTCTAAATAAAAACGGAGATTCCATGTACCTTTGCGTGTAAATTCCTTCTTTTTGTGTGCTAAAAACGTATCAATTTTCTCAAACAACAACTATTCCTTTTGTTTTCCAATATCCTTCACTGTCCAAGATATCAACACTGTGTGTTGTCCAATATCAGACAACATTTGTCAGCGTTTGAAAATGTATATATCGGACAACAAGTGTCAGCGCTTCCCAACAACGCTTAACTTATTCCTGTCAGCGCCAAATTTGTACTTGTCAGCGCCTGGCTATCAGCGTCTCATCCATGCCTTGTCAGTGTCATACACACATCTATCAGCGTCACACCAACATCTATCAGCGTCTAAATAACACATGTCAGCGAGTAATAGATCTAGGGTTTTATAAACCCTAAATCATGATTTTATGTGAAAACCATAAACTGTAGTGAACTTTGACATCGAATATCTTCTTCATGAGAGCTCAGATCGAAGATCCCTTCGGTGAGATCCTATACACAAGTGTCAAGAACCTACAGATCGGATTTCACGACGATCCAACGGTTAACGAAGGAGAAATCGCGTTTTTACTATTACTGTTCACAGAAAACAGCATATGACAACTGCTGACTTTGACGCTTAATAACTTTTTCTTGGGGATAGATCTCGACAATCCCTCCGGTGGATATTTAGATACATGTGTGTAGAACACACACAAAAAATTTCATGGCGATCCAACGGTTCAATTAATAGTTATGGCTTTCTGAATACTGCTGCACACAGAAAAACGTCCAGAAAAACCCTAGACGGATTTTTCTTCTTTTCACCATACACGAACACCTTGTTGGTCCTAGCATCACGAGCCACGAGGCTCTGATACCAATTGTGGAAACCTTGGTTTCTGGATCTTTTAAGCTACTAGGAATGATCATTGTTCATATGATTAGATAATCAAAGCGGAATTAGAACAACAACCATTAACAAGGTGTTTGGACACATTAAACATGAATTAAAACAAAATGGATTGTTCATTATATTAATAACAAACAATCACTAGACGTGTATACATTGAATCCCACATCTAGTCAACACACGCTTTAGGTTTACATTGTGAATGAACTTATGAAAAACCTAATAACCCTTGGTTCCTTTTATAGTGTAAGGATTAGGGTTCTACAAGAGATAATGATGAATAAACAAGTAAATATTCTATTTATATAAACTTATGCAGAATATATCTTGCATGTTTATCTAAATAGAAGCTTCCATAAGCTTCTATGTCTACGTTTCTAACAATGCTTACATTGTACATGACAATGCTTGGATTGTACATGACAATGCTTGCTTTCTCAACCATGGATTTGCTCTTGTCAACACTTATATTGCTCTTGACAACGCTTAGACAAAATCTTCATGTTTTCTTCGTTTTTGAGTTTCTGCCACATCAAATTTTTGACCCAACATATATTAGGGTTAGGACCACTTTATATCCCTAGTGACTTGGGTGGACCGGGTTTCTACTATCAAATACACAAACTCATGTATAACCGTTTAACATAAAAACATTATGGCTGGTGTTGGATGGGCCGACTGTGTTTGGTTTGTAATGGGCCTTCATGCTAGGCTGTGTGTATTCCTTGGATTTGGACTGGATGGATTGGGCTGCGTCCGTATGGATTCGGCTGTCCGAGTTTTTGGTTTTATATTCGGATACCGTAAGCGTAAGGACACAATGACGGGACAAAGTGACGAGACAAAAAGAGACGAGACAAAAGTGACAAAATTATTTGACGAGATTGAGAAAAAATGGGTGATTTTTTAGTGACTACAATTTTTTGGATCGGGTATTAATTATTTGAAGATGAAGGCGGATTTTTCGAAGGCGTGTATTTATTTTATCTTTCAAAGATAACTTGCTCGTGCTTAATCTTAGAATGAAGACTTGTTTATCTGGTTTCCGGGTTCGGGGTGGTTGGTTGATGACTCGGATAACTATCACTTAAAGGGGTTACATTGTTGTACTCAGTGTCACGCGCTTAGTCGACGTGGATAATTTCAAGAGGTGTTGTGCTTATAGACTTCTTCAGTGATGCCTTCAGTACTTAGAGATTTTTCCACCGTTCTTCATTCAACAATAGTGCAAGCTTAAGTCACAAGATCGAAGGATTCTTATTCAGTTTCACGTTTGATGTATCTGGTTCATTCTATCAGTGGTCACTTCAAATTGCTTTCAAGTGGGTTGGTAAAGGCCATGGAGAGTTTATGAGTAGAGATTTTCGATCAACAGCTGATTCTCACAAAATATATAATTCTGCTTATTTATTATTCTCACTAGATTTCAGGTTCATGTGCGTACGATTTATTGATGGTTCCGAGTTTCGAAACCATCAAGGGGGAAGAAGAAGACACATTGAACGCACAACGAGTACACGTGATGAACTTCATACCTTCTTTTGATTTGAAGACATTCCGTGATGACATTTGTCATAGTCGCAGAGAAAATCAGTGTTTTAACTCGTGGCGTTATCAATCTCTAAACGGGACACTACTGATTCGATGTTTAATTGTTTGGTTGTTGCAATTATTCATCATCATTATCCTATATGCATTCCCGGGACTTAATTGACTCTGGTGCATCTCCGGAAGAAGATATGTGCATTTCCGGGACATAATTGACTCTGGTGTTACGATGTCAACTTCATGAATGGGATAAAGTGTCCACTTCAGTATTTGAGCTTCATAATTGGGATTGATTTACTTTCTTAAACTATGTGGGGGAAGAAATGTCTTGATTCTTTCTGGTATGCATAACTTGAACTCTCAGGGGGAAGAAAAATTCAGAAGAATTATTCAAGCGTGAGAAGAGAAGTTGTTGATCTACTTGGTGTACCCCAAACTTTCAATCCCTCTTAGCAACGTTATCATGTTATATGATGGCATTTGCTTGTTAGATTCCGCTGTGCGCTTAATCATTCTAAGCTTTATTGAAAGCTTTGAAGTTGCTTACGAGGATTGTCGGTTTAGGGGGAAGCTATTTAAAAGCTTCTACATCAAGTTTATGTGGCATGAAATAGGGGGAAGTTAATTCAGAAGCTTCTCCTTAACCAGAAGTGTATGGGTTACTTAGCTCATGCCGTTACAGTATTTCTTCTACAAGTTACTTTAAAGATGAGTCGTTTTAAAGACGAAGGCCTCAGAAGACTTCATCAGCATTGGACGCTTCATGAAAGCTCTTGTTCTTAATCATTATGTACTTGTTAGGAAGAATATTGTAAGGAATTCAACACGTCGTCCCATGGGGGAAGATTGTTGGAAATTCACTTTATGTGACGACATTTAAGAATTCCCATTAGTTATCATAGTCACACACGCTTAGACTAGACTAGGAACGTTGTATAGTTTAAGTAGCGTGTGTGACTATATATACCCCTCCTAGGCTTCCAAGGAGGGGTGTTGCTTGTGTTTCTTTTTCATTTTCTATTACATTTTCCTTTCATTCTCTTTACACATACAACCACTCTCTCTCTAAGCTTCAACAATGGCTACCACCACCATCTACCACCATGTTAGACCACCGGATCTATAATAGCAAATCCACAAACTTTCTTCATCAAGAGCCTGAGAGATGTTTTTGGGCTCTACTTGAGATAAGAAACAAGCAAACAAACAATGCTGAGTATCTTTATGATTTGTTCTCTGCTGTTGTTTGACATAACTCACTAGTGCATGAGTTTCAATATTGGTTTGCAGTTGTCTTCTGGTTTATACAGCAGATTTTGGATCACCAATAATCTGTGTAGTAGGATGGTTGTTGTTGACTTTATGAGTGGGAATAGAACTGATTGGAATTTCTGTTTCCAAATTGTTAAAATCAGTTACTGCACCCTGCTCATCATAGGAAGCTTTGGAGAAGATTCCTTCAGCTGGACTGGCATATAAGTCTTCATCGTCTAATGCTTGCAATCTCTTCTAGTGAGTCAACAGATTTGGCAGATTTTGACTTAGCAGTACTTGAAGATGAAGTACCGCTAGGTATAGTATGTACTGCTGAGAGTTGTGACTCAAAAGACTCTTCTCCTGAATGCTTATTAGCAGATGTAGCATTCTTTTCTTGATCTTGAAGCCTCTGAAGATCCTGGGAGGCTTGATCATCATTTGATGGCATGGTTTGCTTCTTGGGAGTTGTAGACATGGGAGTAACAGTAGGCATGTTGGGCACATAGATATGAATATCATCATCTGATGAAGAAACATCTTTTTGAGTACCTGCATTAGTTACACTTGACTCCTCACCTGCATTGTTAGTTTGACAATCCTTTTGCAAAGAGTAGTAATCCATGGTGTTAGTTAGATAATCTAAATCAAACATCCAAGCATAACCTATTCCTGGAACATTGGGTTTATTTTCTAAGAAATTGACATGAGTATTTTCTTCAACTTTCTTAGTTGGGAAATTGTAAACCCTATATGCTTTACGTTGCAATGAATATCCTACAAGATATCCTAGATCAGACTTTCCATCAAACTTTCCCAAATAATCAAGAGTATTTAGTATAGACACATGACACCCAAAAGGTTTTAAATGACTTATGTTAGGCTTTACATTAGTCAAGAGTTCCTAAGGTGTTTTGTTTTGAGGCTTAGTTACTAGGACTCTATTTAACACATAACATGCATTATTGATTGTTTCTGCCCAAAAGGTATTTGGCAAAAGTGAATCAGCCAGCATAGTTCTAGCAGCCTCAATTAATGTCCTATTCTTCCTTTCAGCTACTCCATTTTGTTGTGGAGTTCTAGGATTACTAAATTGTCTCTTAATTCCTTTAGACCTACAGAATTCATCAAAATCAGCATTCTTAAATTATGTTCCATTATCAGTCCTAATGATTAATACCTGTTTAGTGAACTGTTTTTCAACTAAAGTGATAAAATCCTTTAGTAATTCACTTGTTTCACTTTTAAGGGCTAAAAAGAAAACCCAACTGAATATACTATAATCATCAGTTATGACTAGACAAAAGGTCTTATGACTAATGCTTCTGACAGAAACTGGACCAAATAAATCCATATGCAAAAGTTGCAAAGGTTTTGTCACAATGTTTACAGTCTTGGTCTTACAAGAGGCTCTATGTTGTTTACCTTTTTGACAAGCAGCACATGTGAAATCATTTTGAAAAGATTTGTTAGGTAGACCTCTAACCAAATTCCTTTTTACCAATTTATTGAGATTCTTGAAATTCACATGACCTAACCTTCTATGCCATAAATTTGACTCATCTAAAGAAGCCTTAGCTAGCAAACATGTAATACCACCTGTTGGAGTAATAGTATGAAGATTAAAGGTGTACATATTTTCTTGACTGGGTACTTTAAGAAGTATTTGAGATTCCTTAGGCATCTCAAAGTCTTTGGACAACACCAAGCAGTCTTTGTCTGTGAATAGCACCTTGTTCCTCTTATCACACATCTGTGCTACAGAAAAGAGATTGAACTCATTCAATTCTTTTACAAAGAAAACATCTTCAAATTCTAACTTTCCTGTGTTGATTTTCCCTTTGCCAGTGATTCTACCTTTGCTACCCCCAAAGGCTACTGGACCTCCTCTGAATTCTTCAAATTCAGCAAGAAAATCTTTGTTTCCTGTCATGTGTCTTGAGCATCCACTATCTACAATTCCTTTATCTTTTAATTCATCAATGAGATGCCCTGCACACAAATACAACTCATTAGTTTTTAACAGGGACCCAAGCCACATTTGGCTCAGATCTTATGGGACCTACGCATTTAAGAGTTTGTACTGAATCATTCCCAGAAAGGCTACTTTTACTCTTATACTTCATGGTTTCATTTATGTAGTCAAAATCATAGGGTGACTCTATGTGCTCTGACTTCTTTGACTTAAGTACTGCCTTAGCGGTACTTGCTTTAACACATGGTTTATCTCTTTTAGGAACCCACATTTGCACTGGTTTGTTCTTATCCTTACTTCTAGGTGTTTTAACTTTTTCAAAAACTTTCTTAGAAGTCTTGGAGAACATTGGTTTTACAAACTTTAAACCAACAGTACTTGAGTTTGGTCTAGCAGTAATTGCAGATCTAGACTTGCCGGTACTTGATTTACTAGAATTTAAAGATACTAGTCCTTGTTTCATAAGTACTGCCCTAGGAACAAAACTTTTGGTAGGATTATTTTTAACTTGTTTAACTACCCTTGTATGATTAAACTTATGTTTGTCATCTTTAAGTTTCTGTTTCCTATGAACTTGTGCATTTTCCCATTACTGTATTTTATGACCCTTTGTGTAGCTTTCTGTTTCACAATTTTATTTTCACGTAATGTACAGTCTTTGATAAAATGATTTAGACTACCACAAACATAACATCCTTTTCTTATTAAAGAAGACCCAAAAGGTTGTTTTGACTTTACTTTTTTCAAAACCTAGCCCACCCCTTTTGGTTTTAGTATGTTGTACATTGTTTTCCAATATCTTGCTAGGAGTTTTTACCTGCTTGGGAGCAGAACTAGTCTTAGATTCCTCAGAAACAAAGTTGTTCATTAAAGGTGGATAAACAATATTCTTGGTCACATCATTCTTTTCTTGGGACAAAGTACTAGAGTTAAAGACATTATTAATCTTAGGTTCTTCTAATTCTATACTAGTATCATTACAAGGGGGCATGAAAATTCCTGATACTGGTGGAGGAACTGCCTTCATTCCTTCAGCATATCTATAATTTTCAGGTGTATTATCTACCTCACTAGAACTATCAAAAATCCCTTTTGATAAGTCCTTGTCAGTTAAGATTATTCTAGGTTGATCCTCAATATATCCTAGGCCTGTTTTATCAAAATACCCCATTTGTGAATTAATCAATTTTCCCAATCCCTTAGAGGATTGTTGCCAATGACTAATCACTTCCCTTTCATTACAAAGACTGGTTTTTAAAGCTTCATTTTCTGAATTTATTTTTTAAAAGTTGTCTTTCAAAAGCTTTTATTTCCACATCTTTTTCCCTCATTTGAAGAGTCAAAATCCTTATTTTCTCTTCATAGTTTTGTTGAGCCTTTTTGTACAAAACTATATTTTCTTCTAATTTAACACCACCCTGTTTGAAAGCTTTTACTTCTACAGTGCATGTGTTAACCTTTTGATATTGTTCCTCTAGTTCTAGTTTTAGGCTATTAAATTTAAGAATACAATCTTTAGAACAAGGATGTACCTCAGTATCTTCATGTTAGAGATCCATTAATCCAAGCTCTTCTTCTTCTTCTTCTTCTTCTGCCCAATTCACCACTCCATCTACAGTAACCAATGCTTTGGTTCCTTTAGGACTCCTATTGTTTCCTTTTGGAAAGCTTTCAGTTATTCTTGGACTGGTTCTATAGCTGTTCTTGGACTTCTGATTGCTAGTCTCAGCTTTATCTCTAGAGCATTCTCTTTCAAAGTGTCCATTCCTTCCACAGTTATAGCATTCAACTTTGGACTTGTCCTATCCTAATGGCTCATTAGGATCAACAATCATTTTTCTTCCAGTCTTCTTGAAGAACATATTAGATCTTACTGACACCATAACAGCTTGCCATTTAAGATCCATCTATTCAACATCAGCATCATCCATGTGGAACAAGTCATTGAGAGTTAATATTGGTCTGTTGTCTTGTCCAGCAAAGAATGAGAAGGCATCATTGTCACTAAAAAATGGTGAAGACCTTCCATGTTGATTTTGAGAGACTATTGGATTGCTTTCAATACTTTGTGGGTAAGTACTGCTTGTAAGTCATCCAGCGGTATTTGTGAAGTATGTACTGCTGCTAGATCCACTAGCAGTATTTTGAAAGTAAGTACCACTGTTCCCATCTGACACAAAAGCCAAGTTAGACTTTGAAGTAGTTGCTGTCTTTACTTCAGTGCCCTTCACATCCATCTCATATGCTCTAAGATTGTTGTAGATATGATTAAAAGGAATTGTTTGCAAATCATCTCTTGTGATGAAGTGCATAGCCATTGCTTTCCACTCTAGTGGAACACTTCTTAAGAGTTTTAGATTGGCTTCTTCATTAGGAGTTACTTGTCCATAAACTGCTAACTGAATAAGCAATTTGCTGAACCTTCCATATCCACCATGTATCCCCTCTATACTGGTAATTGAGAAGTTATCAAATTCTTGCTTAAGAACAATCTTCTTAATTTTCTTAGATTTAGCATTGCCTCCAAATCTAAGTTTTATAGAATCCCACATAGATTTGGCATCTTTATAATGATGACAGCTTGGTAGAATGTCTTCAGAAAGAGCCATAGCCAAAGCAGTTCTGGCTATTATTTCTCTAATCTCTGCTTGTACCTCCTCAGTAGTCATAGCAGGTAGAACATAGCATGTATTGTCTGGCAACCAGTGTAGCTTCTTTGATGTATTCCCATTCTTGATAACTTACCACATAGTGTGATCTGTGTGACTCAAGCAATGTTCCATCTGCATAGCCCATGTCTCATAATTGTCACCTTTGAGAACTGGGAGTTTAACAGCAGACAGAGTATGAGAAGGTGTTGGTGTAGAGGTAGCTACAGCATTCACGGCTTGAGCACCTTGTGCTGGTGCAGGATGCACAACTTGTGGTTGTCCCTGTGGCAGAACAGGATCAGGGTTCTGAACATCATCCAAGTGAGCATTATCACCATCTGGTTGAGACATTGAGATTTGGTATGTGTGCAGTGTTTGCGGTCGTGTTCTTCTTTTTCAGAGTTTCTCAACAAGCTCTGATACCACTTGTTGATCCCTTTGGTTGGATCTATATTCTGTTAAGAATTAGTATAATAGTTTGTAATCAAACTAAAACAATTTGAGAACTCTTACTAACACTAAATAAGTTATGCGGAATCTAACTTATAAAGCACAGAAGAACATAATTACTTTTAACTATTCGATTCTCTTATTAATCGACTTGAATGAGGTACAGGGGAAAGACATTGTACCTATGTTCCTTTTATAGAGTAAGGAACCCTAGAAACCTTAGAATGTTCTATAAAGATAACTATATCACAAACAATATATTATCAATATTCTAACTATTTAGGTATATCACATAAGATATACTCTAACTATAACTATGACATATCTTATACAAAGATATATTCGTCCTAATCATCATAACAATACTTACTTTATAAGTAGCAGTACTTACTATGTACCGCGTTAACACTAACGGTACTTACATAACACTAACAATACTTGCAATATACTAACGGTACTTGACACTTAACAAATAATTCCCAACACCACTCACCTCCCACAACCAATCAAAACCCTCCCTGCTTCCACCTCACCATCCACTAACTGATTCATATTTATTAATCATGTTAAAACCAAAATTGGCGCCTAACACATTTTATTAACCCATAACGGATCAAAACCTAAGTTCTTCATGTTCTTAATCTAAATTGGGTACTTTTGATTAAGCCAAAATTAAGACAAAATTAAGCCATCATATTGTCCAGATTTAAGATTAGGATGGTTATCATCATAACCCAACTCTTAAATCTGCCACATCAACAACCAAGAAGTCACATGAAACCTCCCATGCACACGTTTTTGGGAAAATGACAAAGTGATGCAAAAAATAAACAACTCACAATGAAGCTTCAATCCTAAGCTTGTTTTGAGCCCTTTGATCATTCTTTCATCACTGGCACCTCTACAAAACGTCCAAGGGAAAATATGGAACTTCATCACTTAAGGTTTTACTTTATTTTCAGTATCTTAGGACTTCATATAGCCTATATAAGGCATTAGTATCCCAACATTTAGCTTTGTTCTCAGTTTTTCATTTGTCAAACCTTGTAAAGCCCTTTTCTGAATTTATGAAATTGTGGTGTTGTGTTATGATTTAAAAATGAGTTCCATTGTTTGTTATTGTGTTGAGTAGTTGTTTGTCACGTTTTTATACTTAAACAAAACATTGAACAAGTCCAAGAGTTCCTTTAAGCCTGTGAGTCCATTTGTTCTTGCTGAGGTCAAGAATTTGGCTTGTGCTTGGTGAGGATTGTTCATTGAGGTGTTTCTTTAAGTGACATAAGTCACAATTCACTAGCTTAAGCAATATTGGAAGTTGGTATACGTTTTTATAACAAAAATCTGTCATGTGGTTTGCTAAGTGCTTGTGGTTCAACAACTTGCTTATTTGAGCTTAAGGGTGATCATAGCCTCCTAATCTTGGTTGATTAAGGGGTGGTGAGGCCTTAAGGGAAGATTCAAGCCTTTTGGGAACCTAGGTCTTGCATAGACTTGATCATTTGTCACCTTATTTTACCCTATTATGCTAACCTAGGTTCAAGCCTTTGGCTGAGCTTGTTTGTTGTTCCTAGCAGTTGAAAGCTGGTACTTGTTCTTGCTAGCACCTCAGCTCATTGATTCCAAAGTGTGGATGTACATTTTGGAGGTTTGAATTCCCAATCTTCATTTTTCTGTTTAAAATTTGTGTTCTAAGTAATTTTGATATTTTGCTGGTGTATATGTGTTTTTATGCCTGCAAATTGGTCCTTGATTCATATGTGGTATGTTGTGATGCTTAATATGGCTTAAAACAGTCTTGAGAATACTTTGGCTTTGCGAAAATTGGTTTTAGAAAGTTAAAAGGGTGTTTGGGATTGTCTGTGGTTCAAGTTTGCATGAGTTTGAGTAAGGGTTGTGGTATAGTTTGAGTTGTTATCTGTCATTGAGGTGATTGTGTTCTGATATATGCAAAATTTATGCCTTGAATCACTTAATCAAAAAATTGGCTATAAAATCTTGTAATCTTGTTGTTTTGCTTTGAAATCTTGTGCATACCTAGTTTGCATGATAACCTAGGGCTAACAAGTGTTAAATCATTGTTATTGTTATGGCAACCTGTGTGATAGATATGAGGCCTTGAATTTGGATTTGGTGTCAAGTATATTAGCAAATATTGTTCTTGTGTTCATCATTGTTCATCAGTAACTGCTATTGCTTAGATCTTGTTTATAAGTTGGATTACTTGCATGAAATAAGTTAATCTGCGCTTCATTAAGTTGTGTTAAGCTTTTGTGTTCATTTGGTGGTTTGTGGTTAGCTTTTACTAGCTTAAAAGTAGCTAATTGTCACCAGATCTGCTTATTACAAGTCTGTGCCATGTCTGTGGACTAATTGGATTAACTGTATCATTTGGCTTATTGGAATTGTGTTTTCTTGCTTGATTGTGAGTCCTTAAAACTCACTGGTTGTAAGGGTGCCTTGATTGTTCAACAAAACCAAGTGAAACTCTCTAAAAAAGCAAGTCAAAAAGTCAAGGCAGTGGGAACTCATTTCCCCTGCTTCTAGCCACTGCTAGTTATAATTGGTCAACAACTTATTACTTGTTCATTCTAGCTTATTCCAATGTGCAACAACTTATTTTTTGTAATAGGTCTTAATATTTTGAGCTTATAAGTCATTCTGGAAGTTTACAGCTTTTGGTTTTAGGTTTTGACTAGAAAACGACTATTTTGTCTTTTTCAAAATCAGCTTTTTGCTTATTTCAGCTTATTGAGTGTGCTTATTGGAAAAAAAATTGATTAAGCTTAGTTAAGCCATTTGTGACTTATTGCAACTTAAATCAGCTCTTGAAATAGCCTACAACTCAAAAATGACTATTTTGTCGTTTTGTGAAGAGAGCTTTGGCTTATTACAGGTTTATTCCTTGAGCTTATTTCAAGTTTCTTTTTGCAAATAGCTTATTTAGGTCAAGAGAAGGACGTGGGTAAAATATTAGCTTATGGCATCAGCTTATAGCTTAATGGGCCAAAAAGCCCATTAATATTAAGCTGTTTTGAAATAAGCTAGGTTAAGCTCATTTTCAGCTTTTGGGCCTTTGAAAAATTGTGTTTAAAATCAAATTTTAAGCATAACTGGATCTTTTGGGCCAGTTCTGAGAACCTTTTCTTATTGGGCCCAATTCTAAGCCCATTAAGGATCTGTTTGGGTATTTGGCCCATTTGAAGGCTCAATAGGGGTATTTTTGGGATTTCAAGTTCATTTTTGTTTAATTAGGTTAAAATAAACTAGTTTGCAAGTTTTTAGAATTTTTTATAATTTTTGGATTTTTAATATTATTTTATTATTAAATTTCAATTTTCACATTTTTTACAAGTTAAAAATTCTCATTTAGGGCTTTTTATTAATTAATTTGATTTTTTTGGGCTTTAATTAGCATTAAAAAATTAATATTTAATTAAATAAAAGGTTTGAGTGATTTTTGATTTTTTGTAAACTCTAATTATATTTTTTAGGATTTATTGCAATGTTTTAAGAATTTTTAGGGTAATTTTTTTAATTTGGTCACTTTTTACGGTTTTACGTGCACGACTATTCGTCTTAGTTTAATTCATAGTCGTAACCGTCATTCTCTTCTAATCTCTTTTCTATTTTCTCTTTTCTCATAAATCATAATCATAAACTTTTAATCACTTCTTAACACAACACACTTGCCTCCTTGGGAAACGAACTTGAACTTAATTGGTCATTAGTGCTTGGTTTTCCTAAACCGACACTTAATACTTGCCCTATTTACTCTCTTTTCCTAAAGGGTAGTAAAATTACAACATCATTTTGGCGTCACTGCCGGGGAGGCGTGTTGTGTTTTGGTTTGAACAATTGTTGTTTTTATATAGCCATAATAGCTATTTGTATTAGTAGCACTCTACTAATACGTATTATCGGTTTTCGTTTTTTTGTGTGAATACTTTTACTATATTGTATACGTAGAACAATAAATTCACAAGTAATCCAAAAGTGTGAAAACACAACCTTGATTGGGAGGTCATTACTCAATCATTGTATTCGAATCTCACACAAGAAAGAAAAGGCAAAATAGATAAATACTTTCGTGAAGCTTAATTTTGACAAACACAAACTATAAGGTGGGTATAAGGCGGGTATTATAAAATATACCCTAAGGAAAAAGGCTCTTAAGTGCTTCGCGCCGCCTCGTTTCCCCGCTTGCTTGTGCGTGTTTAGATAAAAAGGGCTAATCGAGGGTTTTCCACCCGAAGTATTATCTATATATCATATATATTTCTTGGTTTCATTTGATTAAACCCTCTTGAACGTTTTGGTGTTCCACCAACGTTCTAAATTCATCGAAGGCGTTCACTTCACGTGATCGTTTTCATTCCTTGAGGCTTCTTTAATCAAGAGATTTGATTAAGGAGGAGATTTGTATATTTTTGTCTACCTAATACAATTCCAAAATCCAAAAAAAGTAAAAACAATCAAAAATAAAAAAAAATTGAAAAACTCAAAAACACCAAAAAGAATCTTCTTTGCTCATCCCCACGTTGTACGTGACGTTTATGCTTACTCATAATCAAGCAAGACGTGCACGTAAACGTCGTAACCGAAAGGAAAACACACCAACACCTTCTAGTGAAGAGACTCCAAGTGAGGAACCCCTTGTACAACAAGAAGCTATCATGGCTAATCGTACTATGATGGAGTTGCTTCAAGCACCCACCGAGGGTTTTGGAGAGGCCATTGTGATTCCCGCCATCCTTGCGTAGAACTTCGAGATCAAGACGGGTTTAATGTCTATGCTTCAAGACAAGAAGTTTCACGGACACGAAAAAGAAAACCCACATTATCACATTAGGCAATTCAATCGTCTCACCGCAACTAACAAGTTTAAGGATGTACCCCATGATGCCATTAAGATGATGTTGTTTCCATACTCGTTAGATGGACCCGCCAAGATATGGCTCGAGAAAGAACCCTCAAATTCGATTTTAACGTGAGGTGATCTCGTTTCTAAGTTTGTGAATCAATTTTTTCCACCATCTAAAACAACACATTTGAAAAACGAGATTTCACGATTTACTCAAAGATCTAATGGAAGTTTTTCAATGACTTGGGAAAGGTTTAAAGAAATGTTACATGAATGTCCACACCATGATTTTTCCGAATTGAATCAAATTGACACTTTTTACAATGGGCTTAATGATCATGAACGAGATTACTTAAATGCCGCCGCGGGTGGTAATTTTTTGTGCAAAACGACCGATGAGGCTTTAAAAATCATTGAGAATAGGTCTAAGGTTTACAACCCTCGTAACACATCGAGTGTTGCCACTATGGGTTCGTCATCATCGTCTCGTAACATGAGTGCCTTACAAGATGAAGCAAATGAGGAAAATCGGTTTTTCGATAGGTTTTCGAATCTTATTACTCATTGGAAAGCACAAGATGCTTTGAATTCCGCATCGGGTAAAGCGGTTGCAAAGAGTTGTATTTGGTGTGGTGGAGCTCATGATTTTTCCGAGTGCATTACTGCGGATGGTAACACTTTGAATGCTTATGTAGCCACGGGAACTTATAACCAAAACGGCCAAGGTTCCCGCCCAAATCAAGCTCCACAGAATCAAAATGCTAACAACTATCGAAAAAACAATCAAAATGGTGCTTATCAAGGAAATTCACGTAACTTCAACAAGGGTAATTACCAAAGTGGAAATGGACAAATTTCAAACCAAAACCAAAACCTTGATTTTCAAACTACCACACAAGGTTTTCAAAATGCTCACAATAAAATCTAAATGGAGAATTTTGGGATTATGCAAAGGCAAACGATGCTAAGTTTGATAACATGCAACGTGAGATGATTAGCTTAAGATCCGAGTTGAAAAACGAGCTTAAAATCGAACTTGCTAATGAATTGAAAAACCATGCTAATAAAATGGAAGGAAATGTTCAACGTCTCCAAGAAAATAAACAAAAAATGGAGCAAGGTCAACATGAGATTAAGCGAGAATTGATAAGGATGCTAGGCAATCTAAATTTGAAGATCGAATGGGAAAAATGTTTGAAGCTATCATGTGTAAACCTTCTTATTCGGGTGGTCTTCTTAGTGATACCATTGTAAACCCGAAAGGAGAATTGAAGGTTATTACTACTCGTAGTGGTAAATTTTTCAAAGAACCCATTTCTCGTCCAAGTACTTCTACGGAGAAGGAAATAGAGAAAGAACCCGACGTGGTGGTAGAAAAGGAGCAAGTTCCAATCCCACAAAGTACCGCTCAAACCACACCTACGGTTGAACCAATACAAATAGTGGAACCCGAGATTCCAAGGCTGTTGCCTATGCCCCAACCCACACTACCCTTACCTTACCCTTCAAGACGAAACAAGGAAAAGGCACAAGAGCGAAATAATTATCAATTTAAACATTTTATGAAAATGTTTCGTGACTTTCATTTTAATATAAGTTTTGCCGACGCCTTGGTCATGATGCCTCGATTAGCCGCAAACTTCAAAAGTATGTTGAATAACAAAGAGAAATTGCAAAAGTCGTCTAGTTGTTCATCGGTTTTCTTAGCCGCATACCTCAAAAAGTCGGTGATCCCGGTAAATTTTTAATCCCATGTGCAATACAAGATATGGAGGAATTCTACGCCTTGGCCGATCTTGGTGCTAGTATAAATTTGATGCCTCTTGAGATTTTTAAGTCGCTCAATCTACCTAATCTCACTCCTTCAAGAATGTCAATCGAGATGGCCGATCATTCTATGATTCTAGTTTGTGGAGTAGCCGAGGACGTCTTCGTAAAAGTTGGAAAGGTTTACTATCCCGTGGACTTTATCGTTTTTGACATCCCCATCGATCCTAAAGTTCTTCTAATTTTAGGTCGGTCATTTTTGGATACTTCGAGAGCACTTATCGATGTGCATGCTAGGAAAATTACTCTATGTTTCAATGAGGAAGAACTCGTCATAAATGCAACTCAAAACTCTACGCTTTCTCATGTGTATTCTATCACATCTTTGAACAATGTTAATCCCATCAAAAACATTTGCAAAAGAATTTCAAAAAGAGTGTTAGGAGTTGTTGATAAAAACGATTTTCGGTCCCCTCTACCGGTGGAGGTTGAGAGTGTTATACCTACATCTCCCATCACGAATGATTCTTCGGATGATGAATATGTTCACCCCGATGGGGCGGTGTTCTTTGTTGACAAACGTTTTGAGAACTTGCCACCACCAAAACGGTTTTTAAATCTAAGAATTTTTAGTGTGCCTAACATCGGTTTAGAAACACCAAATATTTTTAACATAATCAAATCAGGTTTTCATAAGGAGTTTTCAAAAGATGAAAACGGGAAAATTTTGAATTGGTTTTAAAAGATTTTTCTACAATTCTAACTCCGTCATCACCTCGTGTTTTGAGTGCTACAAGCTCGTCTTCTCCTTTTGACGATGCTTTGTGTGGATCAAGTGTGGGGGAAGCCCCTTATGTTCCCTCCCCTTTCTCCATCGAGGACGAGATATTTGATCCCGGAATTGCTTATAAAGGGAAATCTCGGTCTTCCACCGATGCAATAAATGGAAAATACTTTCATTTGATTGGTGCGAGTCTACCTCGAGTAGCTCATGGTTTTTGTGACTTACCCATTGTCCCACCCTTCTATTTCTTCTCATCTATTTTCTTTAAACCCTTTGGGTTTGTTTTGGTACGTGTTGAAGTCGTTGGTTTGTTTATCCAATGAAAACGAGAACGCCATCTGCGATCCTGGTATTTTGCATCATCAAAGGACTTAGTCCTTAATACCAGTTGTTTTTAGGCCTTGTTTATCATGTAAGCCCCAACAAAAATTGACCATACCATGATTATCCCTAAATGATCACATTTATAGGGGATTCAAGTCGAGCTTTTGACTCGGTTATAAAAAACAAGGTGCCTCGTGAGGGAGACCCATGCTTATCCATGTACATATTATCGCCTTTTAATTAGTTTAACGTGAGTGGATTTGTGACCTTCCAACCTTTGTTTCGTGGTTGTTTGTGAATTGTGGTTTTTAGATGATCATGATCTTCACGATTGGAGCCTCTCGTGTTCGTTTTATGGGAGCACTCAATCGTTTGCTTTGAAGACTTTCTCAATATACATGATATATCCTTTTATGTTCTAACCTTAGGTTTATAGAACACTTCATAAACGGCTTTAAATCTAACGGTTACACCCTTCCCATGCTAGATTAAGCATTCGAATACGTCTCTAGTATGGGGGATTTCCATCCCTTAGACTCGAAACATTGAGGACAATGTTTAACTTTAGTATGGGGGGGGGGGGGGTGAATAGATACTTGCCTTGCCAAACCTTCACGCTTTCCAAAGTTTATCTTTTTGTTTATCGTTTTGTTGCAATAAGGCTAAAAATGGCCAAATTTTAAATTTTTTCTTATGTTTTATAAGTGTTTAAGACACGAATGTAGATTTTCCAATGGCGAGGATAAGAGTAATTTTGACTCGACCATGCGTGTTGAGCACTTAGCTTCGATTCCTTAACTTGTTATTAGGCTAAGTCTCTTAAATTAGGACGAGAAATGATAGAGTTAATTATACGTTACTATGCTAAACGTAGAGTACTCGTATTCTTTCAAAACTCATGTGTTCTCGTTGTTTGCTTATTCTCCCTTCACTTGTAAATATTTTTTGCTTAATAAATATTGACTTAGCAGTTTAGTCTTGATTGTTGGTTTCTAGTCTTTTCTAGTAGCTTCCATGTAATTAAATTGGGAAGACATTAAGGTATCGCCAGCGTCACGGTTTTGAGGAATTGGCAACCCGAATAATCGAAAGCTTCACCTAATAATAAGATTTCAAGTGCTCACCTAAATCAAGCAAATAATTTGAAGCTCACAAGGCCGAAAAATCTATGCAAAATTGAAAGTGAATTATGCCTTAATCTTTGAAGCTTTAAAGATCCAAAATTCGCCTTAGCGTGAGGATATACGTCTTTGGACATAATAAACACCTCATGGCGAGGTTAAATAAAAGGCAAGGCAAGACCGAAGTCATAATAAAAGCTTCATGGCGAAGTTGAATAAAAGATGGAGGTAAACCTATGATAATAAGGCCCATCCGGAAGGGGGCGTATAAAAGTCTTGGTAATAAGTCTCATGTTCAAAACCGTTATAAAACCGCGTTTGTCGATCCTTCTTGTTGACTTAATTTTTTGACATCGTTGTCTATTAGGGGGGGTTATTAATTCGATGGTCTTGGTTACACCGTTATGACTCTATTATTAGACCTAAATCTCTATCATCGCATAAGTCAAACAATGTATCCTCGTGAAACATTCAAGACAAAATAAAATATAAGAGATACAACTTAGGAATGGGAGGATAAGTACGTAATTAGGGCATATGAGTAGTGTTGGCATTCCTAACTTATAATGACAATGATCTCGTTGCACGCTTAGCATGGAATTGGGGTGAAAATCGAGGACGGCGAAATTATTTCTAACGAAGCATTCACGTGTTCTTGTTCTATGAACCTAAACGTCCCATTTTGCGATGAAAATCATACATTATGTCTAAAACACAAGTAGTAGTAATAGTAGTAGTGTAGCTAGTTTGTAATCATTCAATAAAAGTACATAAAATTGAATTTTGGAGGTGCTACGATATTTATTCTAGCATTGCGTGAGGGCACGACAATGGTTTAGTATGGGGGAGTGATGAGACTATAATTATATATAGTCTCATCGTCCAAAATGGGCATAAAATGCATTAAATATCATGAAATATGCCAAATATATAATTGTGTTTGTTACATGTGTATTTTAGGTATGAATATTGAGGAAATCACAAAAGATCACAAGAATCAAAGAAAAACGAACACGGGAAAAGAAGCCGCAAAATGAACCGGACCCAAGTATTGATTTTCCAAAACAAACCCTTGAAGATTTGAAGATTATACAAGAAGGGTCCTCTAATATTGAAGAATTGACACTTTAAACCCTTGTATATTCATAATTACAAGATTGGTCCTTAAAATTTGTCAAAATTGCAAAAAGGACCCTCCACTTTGAAGAATTGGCACGTTTAGTCCCTCAACAAAACTAAATTGTCAATATTGGTCCTCCTTATAGTCAAACATACCATGAAGACCTTCGAAGTTCAAAAATGTGCAAGATCAGTCATTCAAATATCAAAGAAATACAAAACAAGTCCTTATAAATCCTTGTGAAAAGTTTTGTGGCCAAAATAGAAGTTTTGAAACTTAGATAACAAAGGGAATTAACTTTCGGGCTGAAAAAGTTGCAAGTGACAAGAAAGGAAGAGAATAGGGGTTAAAGCTGGAAGACATGGATACTTACCTAGACCAGCCGCACCCTTCCACGTGTCCCACTCACCTCCCACAACCAATCAAAACCCTCCCTGCTTCCACCTCACCATCCACTAACTGATTAATATTTATTAATCATGTTTAAACCAAAATTGGCGCCTAACACATTTTATTAACCCAAAACGGATCAAAACTTGAGTTCTTCATGTTCTTATTCTAAATTGGGTACTTTTGATTAAGCCAAAATTAAGCCATCATATTGTCCAGATTTAAGATTAGGATGGTTCTCATCATAACCCAACTCTTAAATCTGCCACATCATCAACCAAGAAGTCACATGAAACCTCCCATGTACACATTTTTGGGAAAATGACAAAGTGATGCAGAAAATCAACCACCCACAATGAAGCTTCAATCCTAAGCTTGTTTTGAGCCCTTTGATCATTCTTTCACCACTGGCACCTCTACAAACGTCCAAGGAACTTCACATGTCAACAAAATATTCAAAAACCTCAAGGGCCAATATGGAAGTTCATCACTTAGGGTTTTACTTTATTTCAGTATCTTATGACTTCATGTAGCCTATATATGGCATTAGTATCCCAACATTTAGCTTTGTTCTCAGTTTTTCATTTGTCAAACCTTGTAAAGCTATTTTCTGAATTTATGAAATTATGGTGTTGTGTTATGAATTAAAAGTGAGTTCCATTGTTTGTTATTGTGTTGAGTAGTTGTTTGTCACGTTTTTGTACTTAAACAAAACCTTGAACAAGTCCAAGATTTCCTTTAAGCCTGTGAGTCCCTTTGTTCTTGCTGAGGTCAAGAATTTAGCTTGTGCTTGGTGAGGATTATTCATTGAGGTGTTTCTTTAAGTGACATAAGTCACAATTCACTAGCTTAAGCAATATTGGAAGTTGGTATACGTTTTTATAACAAAAAACTGTCAAGTGGTTTGCTAAGTGCTTGTGGTTCAACAGCTTGCTTATTTTAGGTTAAGGGTGATCATAGCCTCCTAATCTTGGTTGATTAAGGGGTGGTGAGGCCTTAAGGGAAGATTCAAGCCTTGTGGGAACCTAGGTCTTGCATAGACTTGATCATTTGTCACCTTATTTTACCATATTGTGCTAACCTAGGCTCAAGCCTTTGGCTGAGCTTGTTTGTTGTTCCTAGTAGTGGAAAGCTGGTGCTTGTTCTTGCGAGCACCTCAGCTCACTGTTTAAAATTTGTGTTCTAAGTAATTTTGATATTCTGCTGGTGTATATGTGTTTTTATGCCTGCAAATTGGTCCTTGATTCATATGTGGTATGTTGTGATGCTTAATTTGGCTTAAAACAGTCTTGAGAATACTTTGGCTTTGCTAAAATTGGTTTTAGAAAGTTAAAAGGGTGTTTGGGATTGTCTGTGGTTCAAGTTTGCATGAGTTTGAGTAAGTGTTGTGGTATTGTTTGAGTTGTTATCTGTCATTGAGGTGACTGTGTTCTGATATATGCAAAATTTGTGCCTTGAATCACTTAATCAAACAATTGGCTATAAAATCTTGTAATCTTGTTGTTTTTCTTTGAAATCTTGTGCACACCTAGTTTGCATGATAACCTAGGGCTAACAAGTGTTAAATCATTGTTATTGCAACATGTGTGATAGATCTGAGGCCTTGAATTTGGATTTGGTGTCATGTAGATCAACAAATATTGTTCTTGTGTTCATCATTGTTCATCAGTAACTGCTATTGCTTAGATCTTGTTCATAAGTTAGATTCCTTGCATGAAATAAGTTAATTTGTGCTTCATTAAGTTGTGTTAAGCTTTTGTGTTCATTTGGTGGTTTGTGGTTAGCTTTTACTCGCTTAAAGGTAGCTCATTGTCACCAGATCTGCTTATTACAAGTCTGTGCCATGTGTGTGGACTAATTGGATTAACTGTATCATTTGGCTTACTGGAATTGTGTTTTCTTGCTTGATTGTGACCCCTTACAACTCACTGGTTGTAAGGGTGCCTTGATTGTCCAACAAAACCAAGTGAAACTCTCTTAAAAAGCAAGTAAAAAAGTTAAGGGAGTGGGAACTCCTTTCCCCTGCTTATAGCCACTGCTAGTTATAATTGGTCAACAGCTTATTACTTGTTCATTCTAGCTTATTCCAATGTGCAACAACTTATTTTTTGTAACAGATCTTAATATTTTGAGGTTATAAGTCATTCTGGAAGTATACAACTTTTGGTTTTAGGTTTTGACTAGAAAACGACGATTTTGTCTTTTTCAAAATCAGCTTTTTGCTTATTTCAACTTATTGAGTGTGCTTATTGGAAATTTTTTTGTTGATTAAGCTTATTTAAGCCATTTGTGACTTATTGCAACTTCAATCAGCTCTTGAAATAACCTAGAACTAAAAAACGACTATTTCGTCGTTTTGTGAAGAGAGCTTTGGCTTATTTCAGGCTTATTCCTTGAGCTTATTTCAAGTTTCTTTTTGCAAATAGCTTATTTAGGTTAAGAGAAGGACGTGGGTAAAATTTTAGCTTATGGCATCAGCTTATAGCTTAATGGGCCAAAAAGCCCATTAAGAATAAGCCATTTTGAAATAAGCTAGCTTAAGCTCATTTTCAGCTTTTGGGCCTTGGGAAAATTGTGTTTAAAATCAAATTTTAAGCTTAACTAGAGCTTTTGGGCCATTTCTGAGAACTTTTTCTTATTGGGCCCAATTCTAAGCCCATTAAAGATCTGTTTGGGTATTTGGCCCATTTGAAGGCCCAATAGGGGTATTTTTGGTATTTCAAGTTCATTTTTTGTTTAATTAGGTTAAAATAAACTAGTTTGTAAGTTTTTAGAATTTTTTATATTTTGGATTTTTAATATTATTTTATTATTAAATTTCAATTTTCACATTTTTGCACTTTTTATATTTTTCTTAGGTTAAACACATTAAGTTAGGAATTTTGCAATTTTTATAATATTTTTATAGTCATTAGATTAATTTTTAGAATTATTTTAAATTTTAAAAGTTTTAAATTGTTTTTAAATAGTTTTTATTAATTTTAAAATTTTCAAAAATAGTTTTAAATTTATTTAAGGTATTTTAGAGGTTTACAAGTTAAAAAATCTCATTTTAGGCTTTTTATTAACTAATTTGATTTTCTTTGGGCTTTAATTAACATTAAAAAATAAATATTTAATTAAATAAAAGGTTTGAGTGGTTTTTGATTTTTGGTAAACTCTAATTATATTTTTTAGGATTTATTGCAGTTTTCTAGGAATTTTTAGGGTAATTTTTTTAATTTGGTCACTTTTTACGGTTTTACGTGCACGGTTATTCGTCTTAGTTTAATTCATAATCGTAACCGTCATTCTCTTCTGATCTCTTTTCTATTTTCTCTTTTCTCATAAATCATAATCACAAACTTTTAATCACTTCTTAACACAACACACTTGCCTCCTTGGGAAACGAACTTGAACTTAATTGGTCATTAGTGCTTGGTTTTCCTAAACCGACACTTAATACTTGCCCTATTTACTCTCTTTTCCTAAAGGGTAGTAAAATCACTACATCAGTCCCAAAATTGCTTGTAAAGGGAAATCTCGGTCTTCCACCGATGCAATAAATGGAAAATTTATATATTTTCTAGGTGTGAGTCTACCTCGAGTAGCTCAATCTTGTGACCCACCCAATGTCCTACCCTTCTACTTCTTATATATTTTCTTATGTCCCTTTGGGACGTTGTTTGGAGTGGCGTTGTTTCGTTTATCTTCCGAAAACGAAGACGCCATCTTCGACCCCGGTATATGAATATCGGTTTTAAGTACTCCATGTACTTTTTGGGCCTTGTTTATCATGTAAGACCCGATGTTAACCATTACCATACTAATCCCTAAATGATCATATATATGGGGATTCCATTCGAACTCTTAACTAGGTCATTAAAAACGAGGTGCCTCGTGGGGGAATATCAAAAACGAGGTACCTCGTGGGGGAATCTCATGTTTATCCTTGTAAATATTATAGCTTTCTAATTAGTTAATGTGAGGAGACTTGTGCTCTTCTAACCCTTTGTTCCGTGGTTGTTTGTGATTGTGATATTCTAGAAATCATCGTCATCAATGAAGCCTCTCGTGTTCGTTTTACGTATCACTCAAGCTTCGATCGTTTACTTTGAAGATTCCAATATCCGATGATATCCTTTTATGTTCTAACGTTTATCTTTTAGCGTAAATCATAAACGGCTTTTAGATCATTCGTTGTACCTTTTCCATGCTCGAGTTTAGGCATTCGACTTTTTGTCTCTAGTATGAGGGTGTTTCACCATAGACTCGAAATATTGAGGACAATGTTTACTTTTACTGTGGGGTTAAATAGGTACTTTACTTTGTTACGCCTTCACGCTATCCAATTTTTATCGTTTTGTTTGCAAAATAAGGCAAAAATGGTAAAATTTTAAAAAATTTCTCGTTTTTATAAGTTCTTATGGCAAGAATGTACATTTTCCATTGGTGAGAATAAGTGTAACTTTTGACTTAACCGTGCGTGTTGAGCACTTAACTTCGTTCCTTAACTAAATTAGGCTAAGTCTCATTAAATTGAGAACGAGAAATGATAGAGTCAATTATAAGTTACTATGTTAAACGTAGAGTACTCGTATTTTTTGAAAAACACATGTTAATTGTTTTTTTTCTCCCATCGCTTTAAACTAATAAATTGTTAATAAATATTGTTTTTGCGGTTTAATCTTTATTGTTTGTTTTTAACTAATTCTAGTAGTTTCCATGTAATTAAATTGGGAAAACATTTAGGATTCACCAGCGTCACGGATTTGAAGTATTGGCAAATCGAGTAATCGAAAGCTTCCCCAATAATAATTTTTAAGTTCATCTCACCAAATTAAGCAAAAAATTGAAGCTCGTGAGTCATGACATTGAAAAATCTTTGCAAAATGAAAGTAAATGTCTTAAAACCTCGAACCTTTAAAGATCCAAAATTACGTTTCGACGTTGAGGATATACGTCTTTGGCCATAATAAACACCTCATGGCGAGGTTAAATAAAAATCAAGGCAAGACCGAAGCCCTAAAAAGCGCAGGTAAACCAAAGATAATAAATCTTATCTATGAGGGGGCATATAAAAGTGTTGGTAATAAGTCTAATATTGAAATCCGTTGTAAAACCTTGTTTATCAAATCTTAATTGTTGAGTTATTTTTTTGACATCGTTATCCACTAGGAAAGGTTACTAATTCAATGATCTTGGTTATGCTGTTTTCACTCTATTTTTGGACCTAATCTCTATTTACGCATAAGTCAAAAATATATCCTTATGATCATTCAAGACAAAAATAAAATATATGAGATATACCTTAGGAATAAGGGAGTCTAAGTACGTGATCAAAGCGTATGAGTAGTGTTAGCATTACTAACTTATAATAACAATGATCTCGTTTCACGCTTAGCATGGAATTAAGTGAAAATCAGGGACGACAAAATTATTTCTATGAAGCATTCATGTGTTCTTATTCTTTGACCTTAAAAGTCACTTAATCGTGATGAAAATCATACATTATGTCTAAAACGCATCTAGTAGTTAAGTAAGTTTATATTTCAATAAATGTGCAATAAAAATATATTTTGAAAGTGTTACGATACTTTATTCTAGCATTATGTGAGAGCACGGCAATGATTTAGTATGGGGGAGTGATGAGACTCTAATTATACATAGTCTCATCGCTAATATCGGGCTTAAATACGGAAAATATCATAAAAACCATGCAAAAACCCGTTGCTTTGTTCAATGTGTGATTGTATGTATGGATATCGTAAGTTTTCCAAAATATCACAAGAATCAAGCAAAAATGAACACGGGAAACGAAGCCGCACAAAGAACCGAACCTGATTATTATTTTCCATAAGACCTTGAATTTTGAAGATATACAAGAATGGTCCCTCAACTTTGGAGAAATGTCACTTTATACCCTTGTAATTTCAAAAGTGCAAGTTTGGTCCCTAAAGTTTGAACATTGTACAAGAAAAGCCCTTAAAGAATCATCAAAGTGTAAAAATAGTCCATATGTAAAATTATTAAAGAGCGAGGACTGAAAATGACAATTGGGCAAAATATTAACAAAGGAATTAGCAATATATTCTGCTCAAAAATTGTTGGGATTGTTCTGCAAAATTTCTGGAAATAGAGGGGGTCAAAAGAGTCAACTATAACCCATTTACCCATCAAACCAACCCAAACCCAACAGATACCCGACAAAGCCCAAACCTCAGCCCACCTTTCTTACCCGGTTCATTATTATGCTAATTATGAATTAGTATTAATAAATACAATAGTGGGTCCTAACAACAATAACCACCACCAGATCAAACCCCACTTTATTATCTTTCCCTAATCCCATAAACTGTAATTACGATTTATTTCAAATCAAAGGGAAAATGTATAATCACCTCCAAATCACTAATTTAACATAATCTTAACATAACCAAACCCTCAAACTCTTTACCAACAACACCACATGGCCTATGGGACCCTTTCCTGCCCTATCACTTTCTCGCAAAACCCTAAACCCAGATAAGATCGATGGTGGATACATTTTCCTTGCTCCCCACACCCAAATGAATGCTTAGGATCCTCCTCAACCGCTGGCATGCCACAAGGCTTGGTAGAGATCATGTGAGCAAAGTCTTTGACCAAAAATTTGAATTTCAAGAAACGGATCTTAGAGGAATCAAAAGAGTATCATTTCAGAAGATTTCAAGGGCATAATGGGAACTTCATTTAGATAGGTTATACTCCTTGTAATTCTAGATAGTTCCAATAGTTGTATAAATAGGCATTAAGACTTATCAATTTTCTCTTGCTCTAGTTTGTGTAAACCCTTTTTTACTAATAGTTAAAGAATCAATTTGGCCTTGCAATACTATGTTCCATTTTACTATTTCAGTCTTTTAATTTTATTGCACTTCACCTTTTTCTGTTTATCAAAGATTTTCAAAATGCTTGCAAATCCTTTGGGATGCTTGAGCTTATGCTTGATCATGGCATTTTGATCATGACAAGATCAAGGTGTTGTGAAAGCATAGGTTTAAGTTATATTTCTATTGGTCACTTTAAAATCCTTGCAAAAAATTTGGTTAATAAATTATATTCTAAATATTCATCTTTTGCTAAATAGTTTGAACCCAAGTATTTGAACTGTTGGTGTGAGTTTTAATTGACAACTCAAACTCAAATCAAGAGTCTGAGTCTTTTTATTACTTCCTTGTGTGGTTACTTTTTATATTTGCAAAAAGTTTTTAGTTCCAAAAGTTTTCACAAAAATATGTGATTTTCTTTTTTTTATTTAAGCTCACTATAGCAAAAGCTCTCACAAGCTTGACTTGACAAATCAAGCTTGTGAAAGTTTTTGTTACTTGATTCTTGTTTGTTGGTGTTGTGATCCAAAACAGGAACAAAAATAAGACAAGAAAAGTTGTAGAAGCTTTTTCCTTGGATTTTTGTAGTCCAAGGTTTAAACCTTTTCATTAAGCTCTATACCACAAGGAAAGCTTGAACTTGGTGCATAAGCTCAGTTTAAGTGTGTGGATGTACACCCTTAAGGTTTGAACTCCTTTTTCATTTTTCTAAAAAATTGTGGTTTGTGTGAACTTGTTTATTGCCTGATGTACTTGTTGATTGATTGAGTGTTGTTGGTGAGTTTATGTTAATTTAAAGCCTGTTTTTTGTTGTGATTTGCAAAAGTCTAGGTTAAAATTTTAGTCTGTTGTCTTTAAGGGGTGTTTGGTTTTGCTTGTGTAAATGGTTGAGTGACACACCCTTGTCCAAATAATTGCATGCACAACTTAATAATTTAGGATTGGTTTAAATTATGTGTTTTGTTCAATCATTATAGAATTAAATCTTGAGTTTTCATATTCTTTATTTTTCTGCCATACTTTGCATTTGCCTGCTATCCAAATTTCTTTTGTGCTTGGTTAAGTTTAGTTGTGTTATTTGTTTTGTGTGTTGCTAGTGTTGGATACGAAGATTTGTTTAACAACTATGAAAAAATTTGCACATTTTTCTGTCTAACACAAGCCATTTACATCAGCTCTATTTTTGTTATTAACTTTTGATTTTTGTTTTTTCAAACTTAGGATTTAGTTAAGCATTGGTATCTAGGATTGAGCAAAAGAACCAAAGAACCGGACCGGGACTGAGAATTGAACCAGAACCACGAAGAACCGAACCAGAACCAGAACCGTTGGATCTAGTTCCAGTTCTTGTTTTTGATATTTTTGGTTCTTGGTTCGGTTCGGTTCCATAGGTTCTCGGTTCCGGAACCAAAGACCCGATAATTATAAAAATATTATAACTTTTTTATATACCATACTCAAAAGCTAATATTATAGGTAATATAAAAAAACACAACTAACCTGCTCTCAAAAAACCAAATCGTACATCTTAAACTCTAATTTTAATCCGCTGAAACACAAACAACTATCATTATCAAATCAATAGAACTAAGTTTTATGTTGGTTTTTATTTGCATTCAATGTATGTCTTCTCAGTATTAATAAAATATGTAACACCCCCAAATTTATACAACTCAGTACAGCGGAAGACTAGTTGGTGTTGATAGCACATTACTCACATCATAGACAACGCATAAAAATCGCGTCGTTTATTAATAAATCATTTCCATTCATAAATATCAAAATTACATCGGTCCCAAGTCATATTATTTCATACAAAGTTTTACAAAGTATTCGAATGGAAATTATTGTTTAAGTGCGGGCCATGAATTCTTGTTGTCTTCCAGAGAATTACCTTCAAGTACCTGAGATAAAACATGTTAAAAGAAAAGGTCAGCGATAACGCCGAATGAATTCATAGAGTTTAATGAAATCCATCAATATAACATCGGTATAAAATTATTACCGAAAATTATTTTGTACAAATCATTGTAATAGGCCATAAAATAGCCAAAATCATTTTATACAAATCTTTATCTAATCATAATATAGGCATTTGCCTTAAAAACCATTATACGAATCATTGTCATTAAAAACACCATACAATACGTTTTGCAACGTTGTATAGATTAAATAAAAACCGTTATATGAATATGGTTATATAAACCAAAACATGAACATAATATCAATAGTATGACCCTGTATTGCTAGTCAGGCAATACATCGTAATTCGGTGCGTCTAGTAGTATTTCGTTAGTTGGATTATTATAAGCCGCATGACATTGTTACCTTACTATCACAACAACGGGTAGCTAACCCGATACCAAATTTGCCCATCTAAGTTAGCGTGTCGTCACAAAAGTCACGCTATGGAAATCTTCTCATACATAAATTCGCTTACCAATCAATGTGGCACGACGGGGATCAATCGTCAAGGCGCGAACTGGGGTGATCGTCCCCAAATAGTACTATATATGCATAAGCGTCTACCAAATCCCGGTAGTTCACAATTCATGCTAATGGGACTTTTAGTGACATAACCTAACTTTAATAATCCATTTTATTTCATCTATCGGGTCCTTTAATCATTTATCAGGTCATACAATCATTCGGGTCCAAATCAATAAACAAACAATCGGGACAAATGGTGTCCTATTTTATAAAAACTAACATGTTATCTCCCTCGCGGGTTTATAAAACATTTCATAAAAACATTTAAAAGAGTGCGAGGCTATGAACTCACATTGATGTGGGAAGGCGGGTTATCGGCAATTCGGACGTACGGTACGTGCTTCAATCACGGAAACCTAGACAAATAATACTCGTCTTAGACTGTTGTCCAATGACTTTATAAAAATTACAATTATGTATACATATGATGATTTTATATATATGATGATCAAGTGGGTTTACATATTCTCTTTTACTCATTTTAGTGTTTACGTATTGGTAACTTCTTACTAGTTTACTAGTTTTACCTATTTACGTGTCTTAGGTCCAATAAACTTATTATAAGTTCTTTAACTTGTTTTAATCCATTTTATACTTATATTATCAGTATCTATACTTTCCATGTTGGGCCCAAATGGGTTAAGCCAAATAAATAAGTTTATAAGTGTTTTAGTCCATTTTGTTGTTTTATTAGTCCAATAACGTTAATTTAGTCCGTTAATGTCCGTATGTTATATAGTTTGGGTTTTATCGGTTTTTACTTGTTATACATGTTTATATATCAGTATATAAGTTTTATAAAGTGTTGGGAATCTAAACTTGTTAGATTCCCTGATCATTGATTTAAACATAATTAGGCTGTTAGATAGTCCCTTGCCTGTGCCTAGGAGGCAGGCAAGTTTCGCAAGACTCACAGAGATCCAAGTCTCTGTGAGCAACCTCAGAGGAGTCCATGTCAGAGACATTGTCAGGGAAGTCGAAAATTACCTGAAGACATACTCATTGGCTGTGATGGATAACAACCAAGATGTATCAGGGACTCTGAGGGGTTGAGAGTTAACAGGGGTGGCAATACCCTGATAACTCTCAGCACACTTTGGACATGCCATTTGTGTGTTCGAGACTATGAAGAATAAGGAAACTGTTTTTGACAACTGTTCCTTAAAGCATAATGGAAGACTACCAAGAATAGAAGGACATCATGTGACTGATGTGGGAACTTGTAAAAGCTTGTGTAGTCGACATCAAGTACTGTTTAAGTCAAACTCGTAACACTATAAATAGGATGTGTATCCATGCATTAATGTTTAACACTTTGAGATATTAAGAACATTAGTGCATATAACTTAGTGAATCAAACAGCTACGACTGTATTCATAAGTTAGGGTTTATTGTTGTTCAAAGTGTGCACAACACATTGTCATCAAACTGTGTTATCCATAACACTTGTAATTCTTTATTATACAATAATAAGATTACGTTTGAAAAGTAATACCTTGTGTTGATTAAGTTAAGATTAGGGTTTCTTGCATTGATTAGGGACTTTTAATTGGTATCAGAGCGGTGTTTGATATTAAAACCTTCAAGAAACATCGTTCTCAGTTTTATAATCAAGATCCACCATGCCGGAAACTTCTAACACACAATCACCTTCCACAAACCCATCTTCACCAAGACTTAACCCTCCTGCAAATGACGATGATCTACCCCAACTTCTTGACTCAAGAGGTGGATCACACGTAACCAGTGTACCAGTCTTTGATGAAGAAGATTTTGCCAGTTGGAAGAGTCAATTTCTTGTATACCTTGATGGGCTTGAACCTTTTCTCTTAGAAATTTTAGAAAATGGTCCATATATTCCCATGGCGCTTACATCTACTGAATAAAACCCTCTTCCCAAACCTCTCAAACAATGGATTCCAGCTGATAGGAAATTAGCAAACCAAGATAAACGTCTCAAAAGCATCATAATTTCCTGTCTTCCCAAGCATATCATGAAGTCTGTCATTCAGTGTCCCACAGCTAAACAAATGTGGACAGACCTCATTCTTGGCCATGAAGGACCCTCTAAAACAAGAGAGACAAAGATTTAGGCACTCAGACTTCAGTTTAATGCCTTTAAGTCACTTGAAGGTGAAAAGGTTCAGCAAACCTATACTAGACTGAAGATTCTTCTAAATGACCTGGCTATGAATGATGTTACTATTGGTCAAGCTGAGATCAATGCTACTTTTGTCAACAGCCTTCCATGAAAGTGGCTGAGCATGAATCAGACTCAGAGAGCTAACAACTCAATCAAAAATGATACCCTTGCTCAGCTCTATGGTAAGTACAATTATGAAGAAGGGCTGATCGATACTATCTACAAATCAGAGACTGAAAGATTTGTAGTCCAAGGAGCATCTTCCAAAGCTTTGATCTCTGCAACACATCCTCATGACAGCGATTCTGATATTGAAGAAGATACCCGTAGCAGCCAAGAGTTCTTGTCAGACCTAAATGCAGAGTTCCATGAAAGAGCGTTGCTAGCCAACCAAAGAAGATATTACAAAAGATCTGGAAGAGTAGGATCAGCTAGTAAACCAACTGACAGGTCAAAAGAAACATGTTTTGCCTGTGGAAAAATTGGACATTATCAAAAAGATTGTCCTTCTACCAAGACATCCTCACCCTCTTATCCTTCATCTTCATCCAAACCCTACAAGTTCAAACAACATAACAACTCATCTCAATCCAATTCTTCAGACACTGAGAAGAAAGATTACAAAAATAAGTACAAGGCACTTAAAGCTAAGTTAGAACAAATGAACTTGAAGATTGAAGCTCTGTCCAAAAAGAAAGGTGGTGAGAAAAAGACAGAGAAAGGGTTGGTTGCTGAAACTTATGATTGGAATGATGAACCACTGACTTCAGATGAAGAAGACACCACAAGAGTCAGGGCTTTTATGGCGATAGCTGAGGATGAACCAGCTGTTAGAAAAGGTAATGCTAGATCAGGACAATGGGTTGACATCACAATGAAAAAGGTACACAGGCTTTTATCTATGTCTGATAGTGATGAACGTAAGCATGTCCTTGATTACACCATTGTTGATTTACACTTTGTTGAGGAACAAAGAAAGAACCTACTTGATAAGTTTCACTCTGTTAAATCTGAAATGATAAATGCTAAGGCTGAATGTGAAACTCTCAGGCGGGTTAATTTAGAGAAAATATCCCTGCAAAATGAAGTAGCTAGATTAACCCTGAAAAACATAGCTTTAAATGATCAAGTCTCTGAATTGAACAAGATTATTGAAAAATGGATGTGTGCTAGGTTTACTATTGATGAATTGCTTAGGGATGAAGTGCCTGCTGACTTAAAAAGGGATATATCTGCTAAGAAAAAAAAGTTGAGGATTCTCACCAAACCCAAAGACATTGTCTTTAAATCTACAGAGACTATTCATATGTCAGATACCTCTTTGACAAATGACCCTGTCTCTGAAGATGTGGCTGAGCTACCACCTTTTGCCCAAACTCTCTGGAGTTGAACCTAGCAGTTCTTCTAGATCTGCTAAGGATGAACTTAGGACAGATATTGAGAATCCTCCAGCTAAAGTTTTTCATGTGCCTGCTAAACAAACTGGTAAACAAGTAGCTTTTAAGCCTGTTACTACTAAAGCTGTGAATAAGGTTGAACCTACCACTGAAGATCGCCTGTTGTCTCTTACGAAAGAAGTAGAACTCTTGAAACAACACATTAAGCCTTCTTCTGAATGCTCTACTTCTCATGAACCTAAGTCAGTCCTAGGTGAACCCAAAGGGGAAAGGTTAATCAAACCTTATTGCAATGTATGTAAAAATTCTCACCATTCGACCTTAGATCATGACAGACACATGGCAGCTAAAAGAGCTCAGACACCCTCTAGGGACAGACCACAGAGTTCCAAAAGGCAACAGGGAAATTACAAACCTTATCCTCCCTGTAAATTCTGTGGGTTCACAGACCATCACTCAGACGAGTGTGGTGACTTCCCTGGGTGTGATATCTGTGGGAGTTATAACCATGAAACAATGAATTGTCCATCCCAACGCCAAAAGTTTTTCAGGAACACAAGAGTTGCTAATAAGCAATTCAGGGAACCCACTGGAAAGTGGGTTCACCATAGGAACTAATCTGTTTCTATGTATCTGTGCAGAAATATCTCAAGGAATCGGTATGGTATCTAGATAGTGGCTGTTCTAGACACATGACAGGGATTCAACAATACCTTCACAGATACTCAAAGGAGCCATGTCCTAAAGTGGTATTTGGAGATAACTCTTCAGGTGACACATAAGGATATGGCTCAGTGAACTGCAATGGGATTACATTTACCAGGGTTGCATATGTGAATGGTCTTAAACACAATCTTATTAGCATAAGCCAATTGTGTGATGCTGACTATAAGGTTTTGTTTACTAAGACTCAGGGAACTATATTCAACAAAAACAATGATGTTGTGCTGAATGCACGTAGAAGGAGAGATGTTTATGTCATCAACATGGTTGTGTGCTCTGAAGACAGCACAAATTGTTTTCTTGCTAAAGCCTCTGAAAGTGTCAATTGGCTGTGGCACAAAAGACTGTCTCATCTCAACTTCAAGAACATCAATAAGATAGCCACTCAAAACTTGGTTGCTGGTCTACCTTCAGTAATGTTTTCCAAAGACAAAACTTGTTCTGCCTGTGTCAAAGGAAAGCATCACAGGTCTTCATTCAAGACTAGGCAATCATTCTCTATTGACAAGTGCTTACATCTCCTTCACATGGACTTGTTTGGGCCTGTCAAACCTCAAACCATTAATCACAACAAATACACCTTGGTCATAGTTGATGAATTTTCAAGATACACATGGGTGTTCTTCCTAAGAAGGAAAAGTGATGCAGCTGAAACCATCATGTCCTTCATCAGACAGGTTGAAAATATGAATGATATTAGAGTCAAAGCTCTAAGAAGTGATAATGGTACAGAATTCAAGAATCATCAACTTGAATCTTTTTGTGATGAAAAAGGGATTTCTTAGAACTTCTCTTCAGCTGGCACTCCTGAACAAAATGGTGTGGCTGAAAGAAGAAACAGGACTTTGATTGAAGCAGCAAGAACTATGTTAAATGGTGCAGCCTTACCAAAGCAATTTTGGGGAGAAGGTGTTCACACTGCCTGCTACACTCAAAACAGATCAATCATTGTCAAAAGACATGGTAAAACCTCCTATGAAGTTTTCAGAAAAAGATCTCCAGACGTCAGCTATTTTCATGTGTTTGGGTGCCCTGTGTTTATTTATAACTACAGGGATAAACTTGGAAAGTTTGATGAAAAGGCTGATGATGGTTTCTTTTTGGGATACTCTCCAACAGCCAAAGCCTTCAGAGTATTCAACATCAGAAGACAAGAAGTAGAAGAAACATTCCATGTTAGATTCAATGAAGATGATGAAGTCATACAAGGAACAGGAACAGAGGGTGATGAAATAGATTTTAATGAAAATATTTCTTTCCCAAGTGATGAGTTCACAGAACCCAGACCTATCAGTCATCATCACTCCAACACTCTCACTCCTTATGTCCCTGCCTTTGACCCTCTGTCAACTCACAACATAGAAGTTCCTACCTCTCAGGAACTTGATGAAGAAGAACCTCAAATCTCTGATGGTCCTTCTCATGATATTGTTGACACACCAATTCTTCAAATCTCTGAAGACTCTCCTGCTGATAATGACACAGCTTCCCTTGATATGGCTGAAGAAGACTCTGACACTAAAGTAGTCTTTGAAGAAAGCCCTCCTAGTCAGCAGGATGAGACTCAAATTGTACCAGCTGTGCCCTCAAGTACCCCTGTCCTTGAATCCCCAGCTCCTCAAAATAAGTGGTCAAGAGATCAACACATTCTCCTTGTCAACATTATTGGGGAACCAAATGCAGGGGTCACAACCAGACAACGAATTCAAGACTCAGAGTCAGCCTCAGCCAATGAATGTCTCTTTGCTGAATTTCTCTCTCAAATTGAACCTAAAAGGGTTGCTGAGGCTCTGGTAGAAGAAGGATGGGTAGCTGCTATGCAAGAAGAAATCAATCAGTTCAAAAGGAACAAAGTATGGACACTAGTGCCAGCTCCACCTGGAAAGAATATCACAAGCACTAGATGGATCTATAGAAATAAGATGGATGAAATTGGGAACATCATCAGGAACAAGGCGAAACTGGTAGCACAGGGGTTCTCTCAGACTGAAGGAATTGATTATGATGAAACTTTTGCACCTGTTGCTAGACTTGAAGCCATCAAAATCTTCCTTGCTTATGCTGCCTATATGAACATCACTGTATATCAGATGGATGTTAAGAGTGCCTTCCTCAATGGTGATTTGGCTGAGGAAGTGTATGTTGCACAACCTGAAGGATTTAAGAACAACGAGTTTCCCAACCATGTGTATAGACTTCACAAGGCAATGTATGGTCTGAAACAAGCTCCAAGAGCATGGTATGAAACTCTTTCAAATTTCTTAACTGAAAATAAATTTGTCAGGGGTTCTATTGATAAAACACTCTTTACCTTCAAGGACAAGAGTGATTTCATCATTGTGCAGATTTATGTGGATGATATCATTTTTGGGTCAACAAATGTCAATCTTAGTAAACGTTTTGCTAAATTAATGACCAAGAAATATGAGATGAGTATGATAGGTGAATTAACTTACTTTTTGGGCTTTCAAATTAAACAATGTCCTAAGGGAATTTCAATTTGTCAAGAAAAGTATGTTAAGGATTTACTTAAAAAATATGACTTAGCTGATTGTGCATCAGTGAAATGCCCCATGCTTCCACCCAACAAATTGGGCCCTGATGAGTCAGGGGTCTCTGTCAATGAGACTTTATATAGAGGCATGATTGGGTCACTCATGTATCTAACAGCTAGTCGTCCAGATATCCAATTCTCCACATGTCTCTGTGCAAGGTACCAAGCTAACCCAAAAGAATCCCATCTAGTGGCTGTTAAGAGAATTTTCAGGTATCTCAAAGGAACACCATCCCTAGGTCTATGGTATCTAAAGGAATCAGGCTTTGATCTCAAGGCCTATTCAGATTCAGATTATGCTGGATGTTGTATTGACAAGAAAAGCACTTCAGGCAGCTGTCAAATCCTAGGAGGAAAATTGGTTGGATGGAGTGCCAAGAAGCAAAACTCTGTGGCTATGTCTTCAGCTGAAGCAGAACATGTCGCTGCAGCCAGCTGTTGTGCTCAGGTGATTTGGATGAAAAGTCAATTGGCTGACTATGAAATCTTGTATGACAAAGTACCAATCTTTTGTGACAACACCAGCGCCATTGCCATATCCAACAACCCTGTTCTTCACTCTCGTACCAAACACATTGATATCAGGTATCATTTTATCAGGGATCATATAATGAAAGGAGATATTGAGCTGCATTTTGTTCCCACAGAGCTGCAACTAGCTGATATCTTTACACAGCCTTTGGCTGAACCTTCGTTCAACAGGCTAGTTGCTGAGCTAGGGATGCTCAATATCTCAAAGCCTGTGGCTTGATATTAAATGTGTTCATTAAATGATTGATTCTATATTAAATGTTTCTCACATGAAACTAGGTAGTTACTTTCCAAGTAAATGCAAAAAACATTCTCAAATATTTAATCATTTATTTTTCGGATAACGAGGAGACAAACTTTTTGAAAGGTCAAGGGGACCCACTTGAGCAGTCATTTTCGCACCTTGCATTTAATACGGTTGAATAATTGTTCACTTTAGTTTGAATATATATTGTCTCATTTCTCTTCTCACCCACCACCATTCTAAAATCTACTTCTCTCTCTAAGTTCTTATCTCTCGCAACCATCCGCCATTTTCGTTCACCTTCAACCTTAAATCCATGGCGTTTTCAGTTCCAAAAGCCTCCAATGTTAACTTCGAGATCAACGAGAGCATCCTCGCCTCCAACAACGCCATTGGATGGATTAAGGCACCAAACAGCACCTATTCAGATCTGGTAAATTTCATGCAGAATTGTGACCTAAATGAAGCCTTCACCAAATCTCCATCCACCTTTTACCAAGAATACCTTAGGGAATTCTGGTATTCTGCTGAAGTGGTAGAAGACACCATTACATTTAGCCTTTCATGCAATGAACACCCTTTTGCCTTCTCCCTTAAAGATTTTTCTAGTGTGGCCAGATTAAAACATGGAGATGAGTGCCTGAAGGTAGTTGACAAAAAGGCTGTCAAGGAAGCCCTGGCCACACTCAACCCTTGCCATGACGTTAACCCTGCCCTTACACCAGCTGAGGTCCTCGCCAAATCCCCTCTGAAGATTAAGTATTTCACTTTTATGTGGCGTGTCCTCTTCACCCACATTGTGAAGTCCCTGGGAGGAATGCAGGGATAACAGGATCAGATGTCGTTCAATCATCAGGCTATTGCTTATGGAGTAATCTGGGGAGCTGATGTTGACGTTGGAAGCATTCTATTCTCAAACCTGGTAGAACAGCTGAAGGGAAGGAATCAGGTCAGGGAAAAGATCATCTGTTATCTGCGCTTCCTGTCCCTGATCTTTGAAAGTCTGTTGGGAGATAACTACCACAACAAGGCCTTGACTGCTCTTAAGCCCTATCGCATCACCGACGCCATCTACAAGGAAATAGGAGCTGAAGATGTCCCTGTCACCGCCCATATGCTGAATGTGGCCAAACAGGTACCAAACGCTGAGAAGCCCTTGCTCCCTTCCTCTGAGAAGGTGAATACTTCTAGTGTTGCTGGCAAGTCTATGTCTTTGACCTCTGGGCAGCACACTACTAAGTCCAAGGCTTCATCTGGCCAACAGCCTAAGAAGAAGAAAATCCCCTCTTCTTCCCACTCCAAAGCTGTTATTAAGGCCAAGGGAAAGAAGACTGACACCGCCTCTGGTCCAAATACTCTTGTGGATTCGGATTCTTTGGCTGACAAACAACAGGCGTCTAGTGTCTCTAAGTCAGCTGAGACAACAGGAAACCAGCCTGATCAAGCTGATATCTCACAGGTAATCAGTGTACATTTTTAGAGGTTCACAATCAGCCACTCTCATTTGTCTGTAGGAGCGAGTGGTGAAGTTAGGGTAATCCTCGACCCATAGAAGTCTGTCATTACACTTAGAATACTTTAAGACTTCTGTACACCCTGTCTTTGCACCAGAGAATGATTCATTTGTGTTTATAAAGCACCCCGATGACCCTGCACCCTCTAGACAGTATTCAGGCTAACAACAACCTGAATACAATAATGTCTCAACCTTGATCAGCTGTACTTCACACATCCTCTTGGTTCCCTCCTTAAAAGAGTCCCAAAGGATTTATCCTTTCAGGGGGAGCTGAATCATCACCCTCAGCTTTCCTAGGGGCAGCGTAACAGGCGACCTACAACCACATATGTTTCACTCTTAAAAGAGTCCCAAAGGTTTTAACCTTTTGGGGGGGCTGAATAATCACACTCAGCCTTCCTAGGGGCAGCAACTGGCGATCCATAAACAACATATGTTTCACAATCAAAAGAGTCCCAAAGGTTTTTACCTTTTGGGGGGGCTGAATAATCACACTCAGCTTTCCTAGGGGCAGCGAATGGCGATCATTAACCATACTTTATTCACACTTAAAAGAATCCCAAGGATTTATCCTTTGGAGTGGCTGAGTAATCACCCTCAGCCTCTCTGGGACAGCGAAATGGCGACTATTCCCCTTATATTTTTCCTGTTACTAATTACAACAAATTTGCAGGCTGAAATTGTACAGCCAGTCATCGAATCTCAGGTACAACAAGAAAAGGAGGCTGATACAATAACTCAGGACAAACCAAATGATGAAGAGCCTGTGATAAATGCTGATGAAGAAATGCTCTCATTAGAGGATTATGTCTCTGATATTGAGCAAATGCCTAAAGATGAATTCCCCGAGGGAGTGTTCGATGAAGAGGATGAAGAAGATGAGGAAAACCAGCTGTCTGTCTCTCCTCCTAAAGAAATAGCTGTGTCTACACCAGCTGGTGACAAGACTTCTCCTCTCAAGGAAGTTGTTGATACTCCAAACTCTGCTACCTCAGCAACAACAGTCTTCCAAAGACCAACTTATGATCCAACAGCAGAATTTCTCATGTTTGATCATCCTGCCCAGACCAACTTTGACTTAATACCAAGGGGGATGACTATGCTCAGCAAAGCCTCAATATCAAGAATCTTCAGCCAGTCCATCATCAATCTAATATTGAGCGCTTATCAAGGAAGCTGGATGTGATCAAGTCTGAGATGCACAACTTTACTGTGACATTTCCAGGCATCATCAAAAAGGCTGTGACTGAGGCTGTCACTGAGCCAATTCAGGATGGTGCAAGAAAAGGTGTGGCCCAGGGGCTCGGTCATCTTTCTACAAGAATAAAGGATGCTATTGACTCAGCCGTCCCTGTCATGTTCCATGAACATGAACACACCATGCACAGGCACTTTAATGTTGTTCGCACCAGGCAATACAACCATGCTAACTTTATTGTCAGGCGTGTTCAGGCAAATACTAATGCAAATGCCAACCTCCTGCTAAAGATTGCCAGGGCTTCAAGAAAAAGACAACGTGCCATGGCTGCCTCTGTGGAGCAGATTGCAAGACGTTTACAGGCATGTTCATCCAAGCATCTGCGAAGTAAGGATAAACGTGAGGGGGATAAGAATAATACACTCAGCCTTGCATCTGCTGAACAAGGCTCATCATTAGCTAATCCCTCCACTACACCTGTTCCTCTCCAAGTCATCACACCTGTTATAATACCTGATGACGAGGATGATACTCAGGGGGAGCAACAAACTCAAGATGGAGCTGACTCATCAAAGTCTCTGATCTTGGTTAACATCAGCAAGCCTGAGGATGATGATGAGCCAGCGGCCAAGAAATTAAAATTCACTGTTAGCTCTCTCCCCAAAGCTATTCAAACTCAGGCTCAGACAGCGTTTATCAAAAGAGCTGATGTTTTGAAAAACATAAGTGTGGAGTCCTCTGTCTCAAAGAAAGGAAAGGAGATATTTTTGGTTGATACAGATACCAAACTTAAGAAGATAGCTGTGATGCTAGAGACAGGAGGATCCACCACAGACCTTTCCCAATTCTCAACCTTTACACCTTCCGATGAGATTCCTTTGACCCCTGAAGAAATAGAGCAACAGGCTGAAGAATTCAAAAGACTAAATGAGCTCAAGATAGCCAAAGAATTAAATGAAGCTACTCTGAGGAAGATGACACCACCTGAAAGGGAAAAACAAAAACAAAGGTTGAGGGAAATGGAAACAAAACGCGCTGAGGCTTTAAGGAAAGTCAAAGTTGACTATGATGCCTGCGTGAACAACAGATATGCTGCTGGCAAGATAACCAAGTTCAAATACACCATTCATAAATCCACAAACACCCCACATATGATCTTATGGAGGGAAAATCAACAGAGAAATATGGATGTGTTTGACAACTTCAGGTAAAAGACACTTGGGTTATCAGAATGGTTCGAACTCGAAGCCTTAGCTGCCAAAAAGTCTGGACAGGCAAATTTCCTTCTGCTTAAAACTCTTAAGGCCAAGTTTAACTGGATCAAGGAAACAGCAGCCAAACTCAAGACTGATCCCCCACCACAGCTTTTTGAACAAGAACCCCCAAAGACAGGCAACAAAAGGAGAAGAATTTCACAAATTGTTAATGAAACTTTTGTTACTGAAGATGTTCATGTGGATGGTATGCACAGGGATTTGATCCTCCCAAATGGTATTGTTGGCCCTGTTGATGGTCAGACATACACAGAGCCTGAAAGAGGAATGGCATTCATGAACAAGGCTTGCCAGTATGCTTTTCAGAGGGAAGATGAGCTGTGCTTGGCTTCAACTATTCAGCTACTCTGTCACAAGAAGTGTCTCAAGATCAACACAGAGTATTCCAAGAAGTTTGCAAAGACTTTGCAGGATGAAATTGATAACAGATTAGACTTGGCTGAAGCTGAAGAAAGAATCAAAAATGATGACTATTGAAGATGTTCTCAGCCCTTTTACCTTCATCTTTTATTTTACTTATGTAATGAACTTGTAATTTTCTTTAAGTCTTAATAAAATCATGAGGTATGTTTGTTTAGATCTGTTATGTGTAAGAAGAAGCTGTTAAACTCACTTACCTTAACTTAGTTAGATCTAGCATTATTTATGTTTAAATAGGGGGAGATTGTTGGGAATCTAAACTTTTTAGATTCCCTGATCATTGATTTAAACATAATTAGGTTGTTAGATAGTCCCTTGCCTGTGCCTAGGAGGCAGGCAAGTTTCGCAAGACTCACAGAGATCCAAGTCTCTGTGAGCAAACTCAGAGGAGTCCATGTCAGAGACATTGTCAGGGAAGTCGAAGATTACCTGAAGACATACTCATTGGCTGTGATGGATAACAGCCAAGATGTATCAGGGACTCTGAGGGGTTGAGAGTTAACAGGGGTGGCAATACTCTGATAACTCTCAGCACACTTTGGACATGCCATTTGTGTGTTCGAGACTATGAAGAATAAGGAAACTGTTTTTGACAACTGTTCCTTAAAGCATAATGGAAGACTACCAAGAATAGAAGGACATCATGTGACTGATGTGGGAACTTGTAAAAGCTTGTGTAGTCGACATCAAGTACTGTTTAAGTCAAACTCGTAACACTATAAATAGGATGTGTATCCATGCATTAATGTTTAACACTTTGAGATATTAAGAACATTAGTGCATATAACTTAGTGAATCAAACAGCTACGACTGTATTCATAAGTTAGGGTTTATTGTTGTTCAAAGTGTGCACAACACATTGTCATCAAACTGTGTTATCCATAACACTTGTAATTCCTTATTATACAATAATAAGATTACGTTTGAAAAGTAATACCTTGTGTTGATTAAGTTAAGATTAGGGTTTCTTGCATTGATTAGGGACTTTCATAAAGTTCACATTAGACGGGTCGAACCATCTAAGTTTTATTTAGCAAAAACGTTAATTTTACGGTAATAGCCGAAAAAGTCGTAAAAATCATGTTTATAGTTTTATAACTTATAAAACTTATCAAATCACCATTTTTATAAAATGTATCATTTATTTATCATTGTACATATTCATATAAATGTATTATCTGAGTTAGTGGGTTTTAATTTACATTTTATATTATTTTTATTTGAGTGCTTATATAATACTATTATACTTTAATTTACAAAATCTGATTTTTATCTTCATGTTCACCAAAACTACCATATCTAGAGTTCTATATGGAGATAGAAGCTCAAATTTTTATGACATAAACTAAATGATATGTGCTCCATTTAACTCTCCTATAGCTACTGTTGAATCAGCCTCTAAGTATTTTCTAAAAATCGTCCAAAACAGTGAACTCAGATTTGTACTTTAAACTTGTTTTGATCATATCTCACTAATTACAATGATTCCATTGCATGGCCAACTCTCACATGTGTACAAGACTCATAGCTTACTGCATATCAATCTTTTCAAGTCATTTTACCAGTTTACCATATAATTCTTTACTGTTTTATACAGCCATCTAAATTAAGCAAGATTTTAACCTTGTTTGTTATAGTTTTTCATCTTTTTAAGCATGTTTATCAACACCAAATCCCCACACAATATTTTTAATCATCATTCATCATCATATACATATACATAAGTGAAATAAATACAAGATTATATAATCAAAAATAACAAGAGGACGAGGAGGACAATCTTTATACCACCAAGTTGATGTAGGTTATGATTTGGACATGGATTTTGATGGAGAAACTTGTGGATAACCAAGACCATCTTCAAGACCACCATTCTTCATGAACTACTTGTGGAAAATCAGCCCCAAGACTCCATGTAAACTCCTCCTTGGATGTTAAAACTTGCACCAATCTTCATCTCTTTGAATGGAGATTAACATATGTTAATTATAACATATGTTTGTGGTTAAAATTTGTATGGATGGGGTGTTTGTTCTTGATTTTTGGACGGCAAAGAGGAAGAGAAAGAGAGTATTTTTGGGTGGTTTGCATGTGTACAAATGAGAGCAAATGGTATGATGGAATGGTTTTGGGTTGAGTGGAAGGAAACTAGCTTAAGTGTAAGGCTAACTTACACTTGTTAGCTTAATGTTTACATCTTGACACATCAAGTGTTGAGGTGTAGCTAGTTAGGCCGGTTTGAGTGGGGGTGGGACAAGTGTCCCACTTGTCTCATCCCCATTTATTTACGGGTACTCCTCGATTCTAGTTTCCTCGATTTGCGTACCCTCGGGTCGTTTTACGAAAAACGTTTTTATAAATTATGAATCAACGACACAAAACAGATCTAATAAAAATTGTCTCATCAAAAACGGAGTTTGAAAACGTAAATACGTAATCCTAGGGTTTCCGGTTTAGTCGTAAAGGACGTTAAAATAAAATCGTAAGTCCCAATCTCTTCTCCTAAATTTGTGAGTTTATGAACCAACTCAAAATTAAAATCCCAAAATAATATTTACGGATAAATTTATTTTCTGAAATGTCGGACTGTCACCAAAACGGTATATGTAAACGTAAGCACGTAACGTCGAATCCTCCGGTTTAGACGTAGTCGATGCTACTCCAAGACGTAAATCCATATTACTTCCTAAAAATAAGTGAGTTCATATAATAACATTAAAATAATATTTTCAATTAAATATTGAGAATAAAATATCAATCATAAATTGAAGGATTGTCACAGTATTTACCCCTAAACAGGATCTTTGTCCTCAAAGATCATCTTACTACTCGCTTCTTATAGAGTTAAAGCCATGTGGGTATTTCCTCCACATTCGGTCTTTTCTCACAAGTGTAATTCATTACAATACGCGAGTTTCATCAAACATAACTACGGGAATAAGATCAGGCTAAATGTTGACTTACTTTCTCTATCCATGATGTTCACGGGTTTCTGATGAATGCAACTTTTCGCCGATCTAAGCTTTATTAAGAAGAATTCAGATTTTCACTTGATAGATATTCCATCAAGTTCGATATACGAAACATAATTCACGTATCTTTTGAAGTCCTAGGGTAGATCCAGCTTATATGCCTTTCAAACCAATCTTTTACGTCATCTCAATGGTCCCATACAACGGGGACTTAATTCCCATGATTTGTCAGATCATTAATTCATTTTTCCAAGGTTAAAATTTTTGGCATAACTTCGCTACCCATCTGGCACTTCAAGATCTACATTTTATATTCACATAACCTCCAGCCCACTATCGGCAGTCAATAATCAGATCCTAATTTCAACAATCATTTCAGTTCTCGCGGGTCGAGTATTTTGCAAGGATAGGTTCGCCATCATAGGAAACCTTAAACCTAAAAGACATGTCTAACTTACAATGGGTGTATGTCAGGTGTCTTCATCTCAACTCCTGCTTACAGATGCTCTAATATAGATCCTAACAAGATTCGATCTCGATACTAACACGATAATTATCAATGATAATCTTTCCAAAGGAAAGCGATTTTACAATTTATTACCAAAGGTCAATCATTCAAACATAAAACAACATTTAAAAGTATTTTGTATCGTTACTTTACCTCGTCCCTTCGATTGGGGTGGTACACAGTACTCTCATCAAGATTCGTTCTCCATGACTTCTGAGCAAATCTCTAGAAATTCGATGCGAAGCGAGGATCTTGTTAGAGATGATCGATACAAGCACACTATGTTTACACAACTCCTTTAAATATAAAAGAGTCAATTTCTTCATCAAGAATTTATCATTAACGAGAATGATATTAACAGATTTGGTCAGTCCGTCGACGATGACCAAATCGAATCAAATTCATATGATGACCTTTGCGATAGTTAGACGTTTACTAATGTATGAGGCAATGTCTGCCTTCATAATTTGCCATTAGTACAACTTCTTCTGATAATGATACATTAAATCAGAAATGACAGGAATAGAATACTTATACTTACAAGATTCAAGTATAACTATATCTCACAATCCTCCATATTTAGACAACCACAAGTGGCCTTTTATACATTTAACGCCATAGGCTTCTCAAATCTATTAGTTCACATTAGCCGCGAACCCCTTTTATTATCTATATTATCCTTTTTACAATCATTGTTTATTTTTATATTGTTCGGCAATATATATTGCACATTCATTATTAAGAAATACATCGTAATTGATTCTTCATATTTTCTACATAATGTGTCAGTAATTACATTCACCTTTCTTCATATTTTCTAAGTTTAAGTTTTCGTTTCGGCTATCATTTTTATCAGTTTTGCTTAATCCGACGTTTTAAAGCGTCGATAATTATTACAAGTAAATTAATAATAAATATTAAGTTTTTATGAAACTTAAACGTTAAAAGTTTAAATTTCTTAGTTCGACCAATTATAAAAATGTTCAAAATAAATTTGAATTTAAATGACACGATTTTTGTTGATTTGTCGAAAATAATTATTAAGATTCGTAAATGTTTGAAAAATCTTTGGTTATACTTTGGTCAAAATTTTCTTAGTTGCAAGGCAAAAATTGTCGTTTTAAATTTTTAAGTCATGGTGTAACGGTTTCCTCAATCCCTCTTAGGTTGTCTTGAGGTATACACGAACATTTACCCCTAAACAGGAGTTTAGTTAAATGTTTTGGTTATAAGGGAATAATCCCTTAAAATCCTTTGATAAAACATTTGTCAAAATATATTTACACTTTCTTTTTAGTGTAACCCAAAGTCTTAAATGGCTCTAATTTTTGAAAAGTCAATATAGATCCCATTATCTTATTAATCACATGGTCAAATATTGTAAAGGATTTAGTCTTTAATCACATGTTAAATATTTAAGGTACAAGTTTTCACTACTCGGCCGACTCAGGGCATTCTAAAAATAATTATTAACTCATTCTTATTCTTAAACAAACAAATGGTCCTTAATGATCACAAGCATGAATTTATCAAATTACAGCCTACACACGTGATTCACCAAATTTATGAATACTACATGTGTGTTAGTCGATCCAAACGACATCACGTGAAACTCATAATGTTCATTACAAGTACCGGATGTAGTGACTGGAATAGATATTCTTCTTCGCGGATGCGAAGTTGATAATAACCATGCCGTGGATCAAATCTTTAAAGCATACGCTAGAACCTTGTAAATGATCGAACAAATCTTCCATTTCGAGTTATGGATATCGTTTTCGATTGTCAATTTACTCAGTTCATAGTAATCTATAAATATAAGGAATGATAACACCATAGCTCTTCATGATTACGAGCTCGGTAGAATAAAATCTTTCTCCGACAACTCTCTCAGTTGTATGGTAATTCCTTTAATTCAGATGGTGCTGACGTACAGTGCACACGCCACAGGTGCAGCACCGGGAATACAATCAATACCAAATTCAACTTGCCTTAATGGCGAAAGTCTAGGTAATTCACCAGCAAATACTTCCTAAAATTTCAGATAACGGAAACAATTTTTTTTTAATAAATTCATATTAGGTTCTTTCTAGATTATAATATCTATGACTAGTTCATAACCATTCATGGTATAATTTTAAGTCTAAATGCAAGATATGGTCATCCATCAAGAATTATTTAGATCACTTTTGATAATCAACATCTTATCATTTAGGGGAATTCTATTCGAGTTCCCATCAATTAAGACAATGTCATCATGTCATAATCAATCAATCCATTCTACTGGCACCATCAACTTTCTAGTTGCATTGCCGTCGGTAAGATGTGAACTTCTCAAAAGACTAATAATAACTCATAATCCTTCACAAATTCAAGGATATATGGAGACATAACTAACCTTAAAAGAGTAAGGTCAACGCATAATCTATGCGAGAGAATTTCAAATCAGATACAGACGAAAACATTTAACGAATATGAATATATCCCATGTTTTCATAATTTGAGTACGCATTCGAAAGCTCCTAGGATCGTTACCCAGGTCATTCAACTTAAATCAAATCAAAAGAAATGATAGGAACGTCGATACATCCAGTCGGGTATCAACACTCGGAAATCAGATACTTTTCCTAAGAATCTTACCACGGGAGAATTCAACAAGAAGGGAATATCAATTGTCAAATAAGACAATGTCCACGGATGAGTAAATTCGACTCAGAAGAATAGATGCTATAGGCACATATGTAAGTGTCCCTAACACTATGTCCCTATTTTTCACTTCTTGTAGATCTCATAAAATTTAATCCTTTACAGTCTTCAAAGAAAATTTAGTGTTTATAATAATTTCATGGTGACTACTAACCAGTCTTGCATGGTCCCTTCTAAATTGTATGTAGGCGCGCAACTATATACAATTTCAAGATTAATGATGCAATACTCAGTTCGTCAAAATTTTATCATCATGTTTATAATAAAAACATTTCCATGCTTAATTCTTAAATAAGAATCAAAAATAAATTTACAAAGATTTTCTTTGTTATGAGAAAAATTAAGTTTTCCTAGGTGTTTTATAAACAACTTCGTTTCAATAACGATCACTTCTAAATCTCACTTTGAATAATCCTTATAGTGATGAAAATTAAATTTTCTCAAAGGATGCCGTTTTAACTTTATAAAAACAAGGTGTGATCTGCAAAAGAGTGATGAAGAGTTGTTCACCAAGAACATAACTACAATATGATAGGAAATGAGCTTTAGCCAAATAATCATGAGGTTCATGACTTCGATGGCGCTCAAAAAGAATAATCCACAACGTAACTCAAATCGAGATGAGTACTCGTTCAATGGTTGCATCACTAATGCGATCATTAGAAAGAGGGAATAAAAGATAGATAACATCGATACATGTAAGATTTAGCAATCAAATGTAGTCTTTTTCATTAATCACAAACAAGTCAAAATTGTACCGTAACACATTACGTGTCACTATGTCATACAATTCTCAGAACTCATCCTACCAACTGATATCTCAGTTAAGTTAGGGATTTTTAAAAGATACCACAATGAATACTAACCTACAAGAGTCATTAGGTGTTCCCCTTGTCCCAGAAGATCCATCGGTCCCAATTTAGAAGAAGATTTCTTCAATTTATTTATTGGACACTGGGCATCCTTGTTATTGGACAATGGTTTAGGAACAACCCTTAACACAAACTAACAATCAATTAAAACCTTATAATTCAATCACAGGACTTAACGACTTCCTCTTAACAATCTCATATTCCATACAGGTTAAGTTTCACTTTATTCAAGTTTTAACCAATTTTATACTCAATTCGATATCCTACCTCATTTTCCAATACTTTCAGCCTTATTTATAAACCTTAAAAGGGCGATAAAAGCTCGATATGATCAACACTTAATTTCCAATCCTATATCTCTTACAACAACAATTATCAAATGAGTCACTAGTATGAGATGACTCATACATTCAATTAGACTTCTCGGAAAGGTACTAGTGGCATGAGGCTTTTGGGTAATGGTTCCAATGACAGCCTCAAGTGCAACATTCACCCTTTCGATTTCAAGTTAAGAATTGGATGACAACGAATCAGATGACATCTTTCTAAGTGGTAACGTTTTGTCAAACTCCACTCTCTAAGGAAAGATCGTCATGACTTCGATATCAGATTTAATCTCGCCTATTCTTTTTCAATATCACAATCAGCTAATATCTACATTTCTACGAATATCAACCATTTGTTGGGATCATAAATATCCATAACTTGGTTTAAATATAGGATAGCTAGAATTCCTACGAGAATAGCTTCGATTGATTTGCTAGGGGAGTTAGGGTTACTTGTGACAATCTACGTCGTATAAATACCTCGTATAAATATCAAAATAATCATCAAACAATCATGTAAAAAAATTACATCATATATATATATATATAATCCAAGTTATATATATATTAAAATAACACTTCTCAGTCTGGCCTTGTCGGTAACTCGGGAATTCTTCGGCACCGTTATAGTCAAAAGATTTTTAGACATTTTTAGAAAAATGTTTATAATTAAAAAGATTTTGAAATGTTTTATTCAAAATCTTGGTTTTAAAAATCTTTCGTTCTCTATGACGAGAGCTCTGGTACCAAACTGCAACACCCCCAAATTTATACAACTCAATACAGCGGAAGACTAGTTGGTGTTACGGGATAGCACATTACTCACTTCATAGACAACGCATAAAAATCGCGTCGTTTATTAATAAAGCATTTCCATTCATAAATATCAAAATTACATCGGTCCCAAGTCATATTATTTCATACAAAGTTTTACAAAGTATTTGAATGGAAATTATTGTTTAAGTGCGGGCCATGAATTCTTGTTGTCTTCCCGAGAATTACCTTCAAGTATATGAGATAAAACATGTTAAAAGAAAAGGTCAGCGATAACGCCGAGTGAATTCATAGAGTTTAATGAAATCCATCAATATAACATCGGTATAAAATTATTACCGAAAATTATTTTGTACAAATCATTGTAATAGGCCATAAAATAGCCAAAATCATTTTATACAAATATTTATCCAATCATAATATAGGCATTTGCCTTAAAAACCATTATACGAATCATTGTCGTTAAAAACACCATACAATACGTTTTGCAACGTTGTATAGATTAAATAAAAACCGTTATATGAATATGGTTATATAAAACAAAACACGAACATAATATCAATAGTATGACCCTGTATTGCTAGTAAGGCAATACATCGTAATTCAGTGCGTCTAATAGTATTTCGTTAGTTGGATTATTATAAGCCGCATGACATTGTTACCTTACTATCACAACAACGGGTAGCTAACCCGATACAAAATTTGCCCATCTAAGTTAGCGTGTCCTCAAAAAGGTCAAGCTATGGAAATCTTCTCATACATAAATTCGCTTACCAATCAATGTGGCACGACGGGGATCAATCGTCAAGGCGCGAACTGGGGTGATCGTCCCCAAATAGTACTATTATATGCATAAGCGTCTACCAAATCTCGGTAGTTCACAATTCTTGCTAATGGGACTTTTAGTGACATAACCTAACTTTAATAATCCATTTTATTTCATCTATCGGGTCCTTTAATCATTTATCGGGTCATACAATCATTCGGGTCTAAATCAATAAACAAACAATCGGGACAAATGGTGTCCTATTTTATAAAAACTAACATGTTATCTCCCTCGCGGGTTTATAAAACATTTCATAAAAACATTTAAAAGAGTGTGAGGCTATGAACTCACATTGACGTGGGAAGGCGGGTTATCGACAATTCGGACGTACGGTACGTGCTTCAATCACGGAAACCTAGACAAATAATACTCGTCTTAGACTCTTGTCCAATGACTTTATTAAAATAACAATTATGTATACAAATGATGATTTTATATATATGATGATCAAGTGGGTTTACATATTCTCTTTTACTCATTTTAGTGTTTACGTATTGGTAACTTCTTACTAGTTTACTAGTTTTACCTATTTACGTGTCTTAGGTCCAAAAAACTTATTATAAGCTCTTTAACTTGTTTTAATCCATTTTATACTTATATTATCAGTATCTATACTTTCCATGTTAGGCCCAAATGGGTTAAGCCCAATAAATAAGTTTATAAGTGTTTTAGTCCATTTTGTTGTTTTATTAGTCCAATAACGTTAATTTAGTCTGTTAATGTCCGTATGTTATATAGTTCGGGTTTTATCGGTTTTTAATTGTTATACATGTTTATATATCAGGATATAAGTTTTATAAAGTTCACATTAGACGGGTCCAACCATATAAGTTTTATTTAGCAAAAACGTTAATTTTACGGTAATAGCCGAAAAAGTCGTAAAAATCATGTTTATAGTTTTATAACTTATAAAACTTATCAAATCACCATTTTTATAAAATGTATCATTTATTTATCATTGTACATATTCATATAAATGTATTATTTGAGTTAGTGGGTTTTAATTTACATTTTATATTATTTTTATTTGAGTGCTTATATAATACTATTATACTTTAATTTACAAAATCTGATTTTTATCTTCATGTTCACCAAAACTGCCATATCTAGAGTTCTATATGGAGATAGAAGCTCAAATTTTTATGACATAAACTACATGATATGTGCTCCATTTAACACTCGTATAGCTACTGTTGAATCAGCCTCTAAGTATTTTCTAAAAATCGTCCAAAACAGTGAACTCAGATTTGTACTTTAAACTTGTTTTGATCATATCTCACTCATTACAATGATTCCATTGCATGGCCAACTCTCACATGTGTACAAGACTCATAGCTTACTGTATATCAATCTATTCAAGTCATTTTACCAGTTTACCATATGATTCTTTACTGTTTTATACAGCCATCTAAATTAAGCAAGATTTTAACATTGTTTCTTATAGTTTTTTTCATCTTTTTAAGCATGTTTATCAACACCAAATACCCACACAATATTTTTAATCATCATTCATCATCATATACATATACATAAGTGAAAGAAATACAAGATTACATAATCAAAAATAACAAGAGGATGAGGAGGACAATCTTTGTACCACTAAGTTGATGTAGGTTATGATTTGGACATGGATTTTGATGGAGAAACTTGTGGATAACCAAGACCATCTTCAAGACCACCATTCTTCATGAACTCCTTGTGGAAAATCAGCCCCAAGACTCCATGTAAACTCCTCCTTGGATGTTAAAACTTGCACCAATCTTCATCTCTTTGAATGGAGATTAACATATGTTAATTATAACATATGTTTGTGGTTAAAATTTGTATGGATGGGGTGTTTGTTCTTGATTTTTGGACGGCAAAGAGGAAGAGAAAGAGAGTGTTTTTGGGTGGTTTACATGTGTACAAATGAGAGCAAATGGTATGATGGAATGGTTTTGGGTTGAGTGGAAGGAAACTAGCTTAGGTGTAAGGCTAACTTACACTTGTTAGCTTAATGTTTACATCTTGACACATCAAGTGTTGAGGTGTAGCTAGTTAGGCCGGTTTGAGTGGGGGTGGGACAAGTGTCCCACTTGTCTCATCCCCATTTATTTACGGGTACTCCTCGATTCTAGTTTCCTCGATTTGCGTGCCCTCGGGTCGTTTTACGAAAAACGTTTTTATAAATTATGAATCAACGGCACAAAACGAATCTAATAAAAATTGTCTCATCAAAAACGGAATTTGAAAACGTAAATACGTAATCCTAGGGTTTCCGGTTTAGTCGTAAAGGACGTTAATATAAAATCGTAAGTCCCAATCTCTTCTCGTAAATTTGTGAGTTTATGAACCAACTCAAAATTAAAATCCCAAAATAATATTTACGGATAAATTTATTTTCTGAAATGTCGGACTGTTACCAAAACGGTATATGTAAACGTAAGCACGTAACGTCGAATCCTCCGGTTTAGACGTAGTCGATGCTACTCCAAGACGTAAATCCATATTACTTCCCAAAAATAAGTGAGTTCATATAATAACATTAAAATAATATTTTCAATTAAATATTGAGAATAAAATATCAATCATAAATTGAGGGATTGTCACAAAATATGTATGTCTTGTTAGTACATAACTACTAATCACTAGATTTGTATAATATACAAAATTTATTGTTATAATTGTTGATATGGCATGGTCAATAAGTTTGAATAATTTGTGAGTTCTTTATTTTACTTTGTAACAAACAGGTTTATATAATATGACTAGCCATGACAAATACATTCATTTTGTAAACATAATGTTAAATAATTAGTAATCTATATCTTTATTTTGATTTTCTTTTCAAGGTGATACAAATTCAACCGACACTGAGCCAGATAACTGTTGGAAATACATTTTTACGTATTTAGGAAGGATCGGTCACTCCAACGAGATACATCCAGTATGGGCTCGTGATCGAATATGTAACAATATAACCCACAAAGCCCACATGTAGGGTGGGCTATATATACCCCCTCCTAGCATGTTAGGAGGGGTTGGTACATACATTACACACACTTCTAATCTAATATTTTCTATTTTCCCTCCAACCTCTATCTACTTTCTCTCTCTAGTTCTTCATCTATCTCTCTCTAGTAATCATCTCCAGAGTTGGATAATCCAAGGATTACGATAAACTGTCAATTGGTATCAAGAGCTATGGGATTATTGTTTTGTTTTTTGTGTTTGTTTTCTTGATTTTTGTGCCTATTTTAATCTAAATCATCCGAACCAAAAAAAATTTGTGTTTTTTATGGTTTTTTCTTGATACAAATCTTCTACATAGTTGTGGTAGAGATTTGGTATATTTACTTTGGCTAAAAACAAAATTTTTTGGGTGTTCTGATCATTTTTTGGCTTAAAATATAAAATTGGTTGGGTTTTGTCCGAGAAAAGTAGAAATTTGATCACTGTGGTATTCCGACAGAATTCCATCAGAAAAGGGTTTCTATATTTCGATATATATTCCGACAGCTCATTGGGTTTCTATATTCCGATAGGTTATTCCGACAGGGTATTCCGATAGGTTATTCCGACAGGTTATTCCGATACGTTATTCCGATAGGTTATTCCGACAGGTTATTCCGATAGGTTATTCCGACAGGTATTCCGACAGGTTATTCCGATAGGTTATTCTGACAGGTTATTCCGATAGGTATTCCGCTAGAGTGACAAGAATTTCAAGATTTTTCAAGAATGTGTTTTTGAACGTGAGTTTTTTTTCGTCTTGGATTTTTTTGGTTCATCGAGAACATATTTTAGGGAATTTCCACATTGTTTCTCGACCTCTACACACAACAGCAAACACAATTACTTTCTCTCATTGTTCGATCAACTTTTGTAAATCTTACCTTATCGAAATGGAGTACACATCTTTTACGGATAAGTCTATCCTCTCGGGTACGGATAACCGTCCACCAATGTTGGTGAAGACTATGTACGAGGATTGGGCTTCCCGAATGGAACTTTAAATGTTGAACAAAGAAAACGGACATCTCATTTGGGCATCGGTGCTCAATGGACCATTGATATATGGTACAGTGAAGTAAGGTGTTGTTTCTCGTCCTCGCACAACGGGTGAACTAACTGGAGATGCTAAGATTCAAGACAAGTGTGATAAACAAGCTACAAACATCATTCTCCAAGCCCTTCCTCCAGATGTCTATAAACTCGTCAGTAAACATAAAGTTGCCAAATAATTACAGGACAGAATTCGTGTTCTAATGCAAGGCACCTCGTTAACTAAACAAGAACGAGAGTGTAAGCTATATGATACATTTGATAAGTTTGCCTATGTCCCCGGGGAGACTCTCAATGATTACTATTTGAGATTCACTCTTTTGATGAATGAGCTTAACATCTATGGCCTGGAAATTCCTACGTTTCAATTGAACACCAAGTATTTGAACACTCTTCCATCAGAGTGGAGCAAGTACGTGACGGCTGTTAAATTATCTAAGGATTTGCATCAAACTAACGTGGATCAACTTCAAGCTTTTCTTCAACAACATGAATGCCACGTGATCGAGGCTCGGTTGTCTACACCTCAAGTTCATGATCCACTTTCCATGTATGCTTCTCAACAATGGCTCCCCAACAAAACATGGCTTTCAATTATCAACAACCATGATACTTGCAGCAGCCACCACCACACACCTATCAGATACCACAACAACCATCTTATCAACCATAAATGATGCCACAGCAAGCATTTCAACAAAGTGTTCATCAACAGTCTTTTCCACAGCAACCAATACATCGGGCATCACCATCACAAGCTATCACCTCTCCAATGGGCTATACTCCTCAACAAGGATATTTTCCAATTGAAGCACCACAAGAACAAGCCTTCTACTCCAAAACTTCCACCAATTCAAGCACCAGTCTTTACTCCAAATGATACACCTACTGATGTCTTAAACCATCTCACTTGTAACACACCCAAATATTCACAATTCAAATCAGCGGAAGAGTCGTTGGTGTTATGGGATAGCACATTACTCAAATAATAGACAACGCTTAAAAATCGCATCGTTTAATAACAAAGCATTTTCCATTCATAAATATCAAATTACATAGGTCCTCAGGTCAAAGTATGTCTTACAAATTTACAAAACATTTGAATGGGAATTTTTATTTAAATGTGGGCCATAAACTCTTGTCGTTTCCCAAGAATTACCTTCAAGTACATGAGATAAACCATGTTAAAAGTCAACGAAACGCTGAGCGAGTCCATAGAGTTTAATAAAACCATTAACATAAAACCGGTATATAATCATTACCGAAAATATTTTGTACAATTCTTTGTCATAGACCATAACATAGGCCAAAAACATTTTATACGAATCATTGTCGTAAATCATAACATAGGCCTTAAGCATTTGATACGAATCATTGTTGTAAATCATAACTTAGGCCAAAAGCATTTTATACGAATCATTGTCGTAACAACACTATTTAATATGTTTTATAACGTTGTTTATAGTATAATGAAAACCGTTATATAAAACAGTAATGTAAAACCAGAACACAGGTATATTAATAAATAAGACCCCATATTGCTAGTCAAGCAATATATTATAACTCAAATCATATATCATACACTATTCCTGAGACCGCAGCCTCGGTGTTACCATATCATTATTATTATTATTGGATTATTATAAGCCGCATGACATTGTTACCTTTGTATAATATATATCGGGTAGCTAGCCCGAAACTTATTTGCCCATCTAAAACAGTGTTTCGCCACAAAAATCACGCTAAATATATCCCTCTCATACATAAATTCGCTTTCCAATCAATGTGACACAACGTGGATCAGCCGTCAAGACGCGAACTGTGGTGATCTTCCCCAAATAGTACTATTATATGCATAAGCGTCTACCCACTCTCGGTAGTTCACAATTCATGCTAATGGGACTTATAGTGACATAATCTAACTAATAATAATCCATTTCAATCATTCATTGGGTCATCCAATCAATCGGGTCCATATCAATGAGCATACAATAAGGACCACTTGCGTTCTATTTTTATTAAAACTAGCATGTTATCTCCCTCACGGGTTTATAAAACATTTCATAAAACATTTAAAAGAGTATGAGGCTATGAACTCACGTTGGTTGGGAAAGGCGGGTTATCGACAATTAGGATGTACGGCGCGTGCCTCAATCATGGTAACCTAAACAAATAATACTCGATCTTAGACTATGTCGAATATTATTTATATAACAAAAGTTGTTATGTATATGTAATTATGTCATAACATGATGATCATGTGGGGTTTTATTACCTTATACAACATTATTAGTTGTTAAGTATTAGTTAACTTAGGCTAATCATACTAGTTTTAGCCCATTTGCATGTTAAGGCCCAATAGGCCCATTAAGAGTCCAGTATCTTTTTATTAGTCCATTTATTCATTTAAGAGCAGGCCTATACTCATATGTTGGGCCCAAGTGGGTTAAGTCCATGAGTAAGTCCAATAGTGTTAATCAAAACTAGTTGGGCCTAGTGGTCCAACAAGGCTAATTTGGCCCATTATGTGTCCATATGTTACAAAGCTCGGGTTTATCGATTTTTACTTGTTAGATGTGTTTATATATCAGTATATGTTCCATAAAAATGTTACATTATATGGGTACGACCATCTAAGTTTTATTTGGCGAAAACGTCATCCTTTCGGTTTTAGCCGAAAATACGTAAAAATCATATGTGTAGTTTGTAGTTAGAAAACCATTTGAGTTTTGTTTTTATAAAATGTAATATTTATTTATTATAATATATAAACATATTTCATAATAGTTATTATCATTTGTTCACTTTTATATACTTATTTTATATAGTATTTTACTTCAAGTGGCCTTTTAATATTATATACCTTATAGTCAAATCTGATGAAAAATCTCATGTTCAACATTTTTACCATATCTTGAGTTATACAAGGAGTTGGAACCCCAAATTTTTACTATATAAACTACATGATATGATCTACAAATAACTCTTGTATGGCTCCTTCTCAAACAGCTTTTAAATATCAGTAATAATTCGTCCAAAACAAATCAGTCAGATTAGTACCTCAAAAGTGTTTTGGCCATATCTTGCTCATTTTTAACATTCCATTGTGTGGCCAATTCACCACATGTGTATAAATCATTTATCTATCATTATACAAATAATCTAATTCATTTAATCAAGTAAAAATATTGAATCTTACTGTTTTTCACATCCTACATAACTAGTCAAGATTTTATCAACTTTTACTTATAGATTTAGCCTTTTTAACTTAATCTAATGACATAAAATCTCCATGCAATCACTTGATCATCATTCATAGATCTCTTAAATATATTGGAAGTAAATAGATAAATACATTTACAAAATTAGTAGGATGATAGAAAGAAAACAATCTCTATACCAACCAAAGTGATGAAAATGATGAGATTTTGGATGAACAAGGCTTGATCTTGTCACCAAATCTTTAACTTAGCAAGACACCTTTCTGAAATCTTCAAATCTATGAACACCTTATTGAAAATCAGCCCTAGGACTTCATGAAAACTTCTTTTCACAAGTTATAATCACCTCCAAACAACCTCCTTTTAAGTAGTCTTCAACATATGTCGATTATTGATAAAGTTGTTGGTTAAAATTTTATGAATGTTGTGGTTTGGTGATGGTGTTGGACGACAAGAGAGGGAGAGGGAGAGAGTTCTTGGTAAGCTTCTTAGTTACACTTGCATGTGTGTGAGATGTGTGAGAGAAGTTTAGGTTTTTGTATCTTATGAGTTTATGAGACAAGTGTCTCTAGTTAGCTTAATAATTTGACACCAAAGGGTGTGGTGGTTTTGTGAAATCCGCCCCTATTAGGGGTGGGACAAGTGTTAAACTTGTCTCATCCCTAATATTTTACGGGTACTCCTCGATTCTAGTTTCCTTGATTTACGTGCCCTCGGGTCGATTTACGATAAACGTTTTTGCAAATTATGAAACTACGGCACAAAACGATTCTAATAAAAAATTGTCTCGTCAAAAACGGAGCACAAAAGTGTAAATACGTAAACTTAGGGTTCCCGGTTTAATCGTAAAAGACGTTAAATTATGCACGTAAGCCCTAATTTCATCCCGTAAATATGTGTTTCCATGAACCCACATAAAATAAAATTTCAAAATAATATACGAGAATAAATTTATTATCTGAAAATGTCAGACTGTCACAAAAACAGAGTATGTAAACGTAAACGCGTAACGTAGAGCTCTCCGGTTTAGACGTAGACGATGCTACTTTAAGACGTAAGCCCAAACTTCTTCCCAAAAGTGAGCGAGTTCATAAACTAATAATAAATAATGATTATAAATAATACTTGAGAATAAAATAACGACCTAAAATTGACGGATTGTCACAGTATTTTCCCCTAAAGAGGATCTTTGACCTCAAAGTTAGATTCATCTTACTACTCGCTTCTTATAGAGCCAAAGACATGTAGGCATTTCTTCCACATTTGGTATTTCCTCTTAAGCGTAATTCATTACAATAAACGAGTTTCATCAAACATAAATATGGGAATACGATCACGCTTAAGTTGACTTACTTTCTCTTTCCATGATGTCCACGAGTTTTTGATGAATGCAACTTTTCGTCGATCCAAACATTATTAAGAAATAATCAGATTTTCACTTGATAGACATTTTATCAAGTTCGATATACGGAACATATTTCATGCAGCCCTTGAAGTCCTAGGGTAGTCTAGCTTATATGCGTCTCAGACCAACTCTTTACATTATCTTAATGGTCCCATACAACGGGGACTTAGCTTCCCACAATCTTTCAGATTATCACTTCATCTTTCCACGATGAAAATTCTCGGCATAACTTTGCTACCCATCCTGCACTTCAAGATCTACATCTCCTATTCACATAACCTCCTGCCCACTACCGGCAATTAATAATCGGATCCTAATTTCCACAATCATTTCAGGTCTCGTGGGTCAGGTATCTTCATCCCAACTCCTACCTACAGATGCTCTTAAACTTTTCTTTATATAGATCCTCACAATGTTCGGTCTCAGTCTTAAAGCGATAATTATCAATGATAACCTATCCAAATGAAAGTGCTTATCATGTTCATTACCAAAGGTCAATCATACCAACATAAAACAAGCCTTCTAGTGTCTGTATCGTTCCTTCACCTTGTCCCTCCGATTGGGGGTGGTAAGCAGTACTCATATCAAGATTCGTTCCCAATGACCTCTGAAGGAATCTCCAAAAATTCGATGTGAAGCGAGGATCCTGATAGAGATGATCGATACAGGCACACCATGCTTTCACAATTCCTTTAAATACAAATGAGCCAACTTCTCCATCGAGAACTTATCATTAACTGGAATGATATGAGCAGATTTGTTAAGTCTTTAGACGATGACCCAAATCGAATCAAATCCAGATGATGACCTTCGGAGATTTGTGATAAAATCCATGGTGATTCTATCCCACTTCCAAACAGGAATAATAAGCTGTAGAAGTAATCATGATGGATTTTGGTGTTTAGTCTTGACCTTCGCAAAAGTTAGATATATACTAACGTATGTGGCGATGTCGGCTTTCATATTTGGCCATCAGTACAACTTCTTTAGATAAAGATACATTTTATCAAAAATGGCATGAATAGAATACTTAAACTTATGAGATTCCAACATGACTAAATCTCAAAATCCTCCATAGTTAGGCAACCACAAACAACCTTTTAAACACTTAACGCCATGGGCTCCCATCTCTAATGGTTCTCGTTAGCCGTATTCATCATTCATATTATCCTTCTTACATGCATCGGCTATTTCTAAATTGCTCGGGCAAATTATTATGCACGTTCATTACTAAGGAATACATCCTAATTGGTTCTTTATCCTTTCTACATAATGCATTAGCAACTACATTCACCTTCCCCGATGAAATAAATATCATGACCATAATCAATCAAAAATTCTTTCTTCATATTTTCTAAGTTTTAGTTTCGTCTCAACTATTATCTTTATCAGTTTTGCCCAGTCTGACTTTTAGAACGTCGATAAATATTACAAGTAATTAAATAATAAATATTTAATTTATGAAACGTAAACGTAAAAAAAAATTCTCAGCTCGTCCATTTATAGAAAAATGTTCAAAATAAATTTGAATTTAGTTAACACGGTCTTCGTTGATTTATCGAAAATAATTAACAAGATCCGTAAATGTTCGGAAAAATATTTGTTTCAACTTTGGTCAAAATTTTCTTAATTGAAGAGCAAAAATTGACGCTACAAATTCCAAGCCTTAATGGCTCCGATCTTTGAAGAGTCAACATAGATTCCACTACTATTAAACATACGGTCAAAGAATGTAAAGGATCAAGCCTAACATTCCACTTTAAATATTTAACGCACAATGTTTTACACCTCAGCTAGATCAAGGTAGTCTACAAATGATTACTAAGCTCCTTCTTCTACTTGGAAACAAGCAGGTGGTCCTTAATGATCATAAGTATGAACTTATCAAAATACAGCTTACACACGCGATTCATCAAATTCATGAATGCGACCGGTGCGTTGGTCAATCCAAACGATATCACATGAAACTCATAATGTTCATTACGAGTTCTGGATGTAGTGATTGGAATAGATAATCTTCTTTGCGGACGCGAATTTGATGATAACCATGAGGTAGATCAAATTTTTGAATATACGCTAGAACCTTGTAAATGATCGAACAAATCTTTCATCTTGGGTAATGGATATCAATTTTGATCGTCAGTTTATTCAGTTCACGGTAATCAATAAATATAAGGAATGATAACACCATAGCTCTTCATGATGACGAGCTTGGTAGAATAAAAGCTTTCTCCGACAACTCTATTAGTTTCACGGTAACTCTTTTGATTCAGATGATGCTGACGTATAGTGCACATGCCACAGGTGCAGCACCAGGAATATAATCAATACCAAATTCAACTTGCCTTAATGGTGGAAGTCTAGGTAATTCATCAGCAAATACAGAAGGTCTCGGATAACAGGAACATCTTTTAATAAATCCACCTTAGGTTCTTTCTAGATTACAAGATCTATGACTAGTTCATAACCATTCATGGTATAATCTCAAGCCTAAATGCAGGATACGGTCACCCATCGGGAATTATTTAGATCACCTTTGATAATCAACATCTTATCTTTTAGGGGAATTCTACTCGAGTTCCCATCAATTAAGACAATGACATCATGTCATAATCAACCAATCCATTCTAATGGCACTACCAACCTTCCAATTTCATTAACGTAGATAAGACGAGAACTTCTCAAAAGACTAAGAATAACTCGTAACCCTTCACAAAATCAAGGATATCTAGAGACATAGCTAACATTTAAAGAGTAAGGTCAACGCATGATTTACGCGAGAGAATTTCGAATCAGACCAGACGAAAACATTAACGAACATGGATATATCCCATGTTTTTGTTTACGCATCTGAAAGCATCTCGGATCGATACCCATGTCATTCAAATGGCATCTAATCAAAGAAATGATAGGAATGCCGATACACCCAGTCGGGTATCAACACTCGATAATTAGAAAATTTTACAAAGAATCTTATCATGAGAGAATTAGAAAAGAAGGGACTGTCAATTGTCAAATAAGACAATATCCACAGATAAGTAAATTCAATTCGAAAAAATGGTACGGGCACATATGAAGGAGTCTTTAACAATATGTCCCTATTTTTGCACTTCTTGCAGATCTCATAAAAAATTAATCCTTCATAACCATAAAGAAAAATGTAGTGTTTATTAACAACTTCATGGTGACTACTAATCAGCCTTGCATGGTCCCTTCCAAATTGTACGTAGGCGCGCTTTTATGTACAACTTAGGATTAACGATGCAATACTCAGTTTGTCAAAATTTTGTCATCATGTTTTAAAATATATATCCATGTTTAATTATGAAATAAAATAAAAATCATTTTACTAGAATGTTTTTATGAAGCATTTCCATTTACAAGATGTTTAATAAAGACTTTATTTCGATAGTAATTACTTATAAAAACAATGAGTGATCTCCAAAAGAGTGATGAAGAGTTGTTCACCAAGAACTAATTACAATATAATAGGAAATTAGCTTAGCCAAATAATCATGAGGATCATGACATTGATGGCACTCAGGAATACGAAAGAATAATTCACAACGCCACTTAAATCGAGATGAGTACTCGTTCAATGGTTGCATCACTAATGCGAACATTAGGAAGAAGCAATAAAATATAGATAGCAATGATACATGTAGAATTTAGCAATCAAAGATAGTCTTTTCATTAATCACAAACAAGTCAAAAGTTGTATCGTCACACATTACATGTCATCATGTAATGTTATACAATTCCAAGGACTCGTCCTACCAACTGATATCTCAGTTAAGTTAGTGATTTTAAAAGATACTACAATGAATACTAATCTACAAGAGTCATTAGGTGTTCCACATGTCCTGGAAGATCCATCGGTCCCAATTCAGAAGAAGATTTCTTCAATTTATTTCTTGGACACTAGGCATCCTCGTTATTGGACAATGGCCTAGGAACAACCCTTAACACGAACCAACAATCATTTAAAAACCTTATAATTTAACCAAAGGACTTAACGACTCCCTCTTAACAATCTCATATTCCATACGAGTTAAATTTGACTTTATTCAAGTTTCAACCAACTTATACTCAATGCGACATCCTACCTCATTCTCCAATACTTTCAACCTTATTCTTAGGCTTTAGAATGTCAATAAAAGCTCGATATGAACAACACTTTCTAATTTTATAGCTCTTATTACAATAATTATCAAATGAGTCACGAGTAGGAAATGACTCACACATTCGAATAGACTTCTCGGAAAGGTACAAGTGGCATGAGGCTTTTGGGTAAGGGTTCCAATGACAGCCTCAAGTGCAACATTTACCTTTTCGATTCCAAATTTAAGAATTGGGGGACACCGAATCAGAGGACACATTTCTAGCTGGTGAGGTTTTGTCAAACTCCACTCTATAAGGAAAGATCATCGTGACATCGATATCAGATTTAGTCTCGCCAATTCATCTTCAATATCACAATCAACTAATTTCAACATTTCCATGAATATCAACCATTTTGTTGGGATTATGAACATCCACAACTTGGTTTAGATATAGAATAGCTAGATTTCCTACAGGGATAGATTCGATTGATTTGCTAGAAGAGTTAGGGTTCCTTGTGACAATCTACACCGTATAAATATCTCGTATAAGTATTAGAATAATCATTAAACAATCATGTAATCAAATTACAACATATATATAATCCAAGTTATATATATATATATATATATATATATATATATATATATATATATATATATTAAAATAACACTTATCAGTCTGGCCTTGTCAGTAACTCAAGAATTCTTCGGCACCGTTATAGTCAAAAAGATTTTTAAACATTTTACTCAAAATATTTATTAAAAAATATTTATAGTTAAACGATTTTAAAATGTTTTATTCAAAACCTTGGTTTTAAAAATCTTTCGTTCTCTATACGAGAGCTCTGGTACCAAACTGTAACACCCCAAATATTCACATTTCAAATCAGCGAAAGAGTCGTTGGTGCTACGGGATAGCACATTACTCATATCATAGACAAGGCTTAAAAATCGCGTCGTTTAATAAGAAAGCATTTTCCATTCATAAATATCAAATTACATAGGTCCTCAGGTCAAAGTATGTCTTACAAATTTACAAAACATTTGAATAGAAATTTTTATTTAAATAACTCTTGTCGTCTTCCCGAGAATTACCTTCAAGTACCTGAGATAAAACATGTTAAAAGTCAGCGAAACGCTGAGCGAGTCCATAGAGTTTAATAAAATCATTAACATAAAACCGGTATAATCATTACCGAAAAATATTTTGTACAATTCTTTGTCATAGACCATAACATAGGCCAAAAATATTTTATATGAATCATTCTCGTAAATCATAACATAGGCCTTAAGCATTTGGTACGAATCATTGTCGTAAATCATAACTTAGGCCAAAAGCATTTTATACGAATCATTGTCGTAACAACACTATTTGATACGTTTTATAACGTTGTTTATGGTATAACGAAAACCGTTATATAAAACAGTTATGTAAAATCAGAACACATGTATATTAATAAATAAGACCCCATATTGCTAGTCAGGAAATATATTATAACTCAAATCATATATCATACACTATTCCTGAGACCGCAGCCTGGTGTTACCATTATCATTATTATTATCGGATTATTATAAGCCGCATGACATTTTTACCTTTATATAATATATATCTGGTAGCTAGCCGGAACTTATTTGCCCATCTAAAACAGCGTGTCGTCACAAAAATCACGCTAAATATATCCTTCACATACATAAATTCGCTTGTCAATCAATGTGACACAACGGGGATAAGCCGTCAAGACGCGAACTGGGGTGATCTTCCCCAAATAGTACTATTAAATGCATAAGCGTCTACTCACTCCCCGGTAGTTCACAATTCATGCTAATGGGACTTATAGCGACATAGTCTAACTAATAATAATCCATTTCAATCATTCATTGAGTCATCCAATCAATCGGGTCCATATCAATAAGCATACAATCAGGACCACTTGTGTTCTTTTTTTTATTAAAACTAGCATGTTATATCCCTCGCGGGTTTATAAAACATTTCATAGAACATTTAAAAGAGTGTGAGGCTATGAACTTACGTTGGTTGGGAAAGGCGGGTTATCGGCAATTAGGATGTACGACGTGTGCCTCGATCGCGGTAACCTAAACAAATAATACTCGATCTTAGACTATGTTGAATATTATTTATAAAAAAAATTTGTTATGTATATGTAATGATGTCATAACATGATGATCAAGTGGGATTTTATTACCTTATATTACATTATTAGTTGATAAGTATTAGTTAACTTAGGCTAATCATACTAGTTTTAGCCCATTTACATGTTAAGGCCCAACAGGCCCATTAAGAGTCCAATATCTTTTTATTAGTCCATTTATTCATTTAAGGCCAGGCCTATACTCATATTTTGGGCCCATGTGGGTTAAGCCCATGAGTATGTCTAATAGTGTTAAGCAAAACTAGTTGGGCCTAGTGGTCCAACAAGGCTAATTTGGCCCATTATGTGTCCATATGTTACAAAGCTAGGGTTTGTCGATTTTTACTTGTTAGATGTGTTTATATATGAGTGTATGTTCCATAAAAATGTTACGTTAGATGGGTCCGACCATCTAAGTTTAATTTGGCGAAAACGCCATCCTTTCGGTTTTAGCCGAAAAGACGTAAAAATCATATGTATAGTTTGTAGTTAGAAAACAATTTGAGTTTTGTTTTTATAAAATGTAATTTTTATTTATTATAATATATAAACATATTTTATAATAGTTATTATCATTTATTCATTTTTATATACTTATTTTATATAGTATTTTACTTCAAGTGGCCTTTTAATATTATATACCTTATAGTCAAATCTGATGTAAAATCTCATTTTCACCATTTTTACCATCTTTTGAGTTCTACAAGTAGTTGGAACCCCAAATTTTTACTGTATAAACTACCTGATATGATATACAAATAACTCTACTATGGATCCTTCTCAAACAGCCTCTAAATATCAGTATTAATTCGTCCAAAACAAATCAGTCAGATTAGTACCTCAAAAGTGTTTTGGCCATATCTTGCTCAGTTTTAACATTTCATTGTGTGGCCAATTCACCACATGTGTATAAATCATTTATCTATAATTATATCAAATAATCTAACCCATTTAATCAAGTAAAAATATTGAATCTTACTGTTTTTCACAGCCTACTTAACTAGTCAAGATTTTATCAACTTTTACTTATAGATTTAGCCTTTTTAACTTAATCTAATGTCATAAAAACCCCCTGCAATCACTTGATCATTATTCATAGATCTCTTACGTATATATTTGGAAGTAAATAGATAAATACACTTACAAAATTAGTAGGATGATAGAAAGAAAACAATCTTTGTACCAACCAAAGTGATGAAAATGATGAGATTTTGGATGAACAGGGCTTGATCTTGTCACCAAATCTTTAACTTTGCAAGACACATTTTTGAAATCTTCAAATATATGAACACCTTCTTGAAAATCAGCCCTAGGACTCCATGAAAAATTCTTTTCACAAGTTATAATCATGTCCAAACAACCTCCTTTTAAGTAGCCTTCAACATATGTTGATTATTGATAAAGTTGTTGGTGAAAATTTTATGAATGTGGTGGTTTGGTGATGGTGTTGGACGGCAAGAGAGGGAGAGGGAGAGAGTTTTTGGTAAGCTTCTTAGTTACACTTGCATGTGTGTGAGATGTGTGAGAGAAGTTTAGGTTTTTGTATCTTATGAGTTTATGAGACAAGTGTCTCTAATTAGCTTAATAATTTGACACCAAAGGGTGTGGTGGCTTTGTGAAATCTGCCCCTATTAGGGGTGGGAAAAGTGTTAAACTTGTCTCATCCCTAATATTTTACAGGTACTACTCGATTCTAGTTTCCTCGATTTACGTGCCCTCGGGTTGATTTACGAAAAACATTTTTGCAAATTATGAAAATACGGCACAAAACGATTCTAATAAAAATTGTCACATCAAAAACGGAGCACAAAAGCGTAAATACGTAAACCTAGGGTTCCCGGTTTAATCGTAAAAGACGTTAAATTATGCACGTAAGCCCTAATTTCATCCCGTAAATATGTGTTTTCATGAACCCACATAAAATAAAATTTGAAAATATTATACTAGAATAAATTTATTATCTGAAAATGTGAGACATTCACGAAAACGGAGTATGTAAACGTAAACGCGTAACGTAGAGCTCTCTGATTTAGACGTAGACGATGCTACTTTAAGACGTATGCCCAAATTTCTTCCCAAAAGTGAGTGAGTTCATAAACTAATAATAAAATAATGATTATAAATAATACTTGAGAATAAAATAACGACCTCAAATTGACGGATTGTCACATCACTGCCTACTTGTCAAAACTTGTTGTAATTAGAGAATTTCCACCAACGAACAATCAGATCCGCACTTCTTCAAATCCTCGACAACAAGCCACTATTCAATATGGTCAAGTAGCGGTACAATCCGTTCAGGGAAGGCAAAATTCATATGGACCCACAACAAGGACCGTGAACACTCAAGTTGTGAAGTATCAAGCTAGTGGAAATGGAAGCACTATTGGTCCTCAAAAGGTTGTGACTTGCTATAATTGCCGAGGACAAGGTCATATGGCTAGGGAATGCACTCAGCCGAAAAGGAGAAGGAATGCAACGTGGTTTCGTGAGAAGATGTATTTGGTCGATGCTCAATCTAAGGGAAAGATCTTGGAGTCAGAGGAATTAGCATTTCTTGCAGACCCAGGGGCAGCAGATAAAGAAGGCATTGCAGTCGTCTCTACTTCTAATGCAGCATATCAAGCATATGATCTTGACGCATATGATTCAGATTGTGATGACATTCACTCAGCTCAAGCTGCTCTCGTTGATAATCTCTCTCACTACGGTTTTGATGTCGTCAGTGAGGTACCAACCACATCTAATAATGTTCATGATAATCCACATCATGTTGAGCATGAAAATGACAACCTCGAACAGCATTCGGGAACTACTAACTCAAATGATGTGGTATCCAATCCAACACATTTGAGAGAACCTCAACCAAATGCTACGACGGGTATGGAATCATATGATCAATGTGATTTGGTAATGGTGGCTAAACATATTATTGATAACATGAATGTGGTTGTTCGACAAACCATAGATATGAATGCCAACCTAACCGCTGAGCTTGCGTTGTATAAGGAAAAGGTCAAAACTTTTGAAATGGTCCCTCAAGCAGAAAAATAACTTATTCTGAATTTGACCAATTTCGTTTTGAAAAGATTGAACACTTAAAAGAAATAAAATCATTAAAAGCTAATCTTTCCAATGAATTAAAAGAAAAAGAGTCGGTTGTAAATGATTTTTAGAAACTTAAAATGGATTTCAAAACTCTCGAGTCTAAAAAGTTTGAATCAGAAATTAATGCTACCAAACTTCTTAAATTCAAGGAACAATAGCTTTTAAAACAATATGCTTCCACAAAAAAGGTTCATCTTTTAACTAAATAGTTTAAAGAACTCGAACTTAAGCGTCTTCAAGATTTACCACCTAATCCTGGTTATGCAAAACAAGCTCAGGAATATATTCCTTATCTTTATGATGTGACCCTAATTGGCAAATCAAAAGTAGCACCTTATATTCGTAGTACTGAGGAGACAATGTCACTTGAGAAAGAAACTCGATCTAAAATGGTTTAAAAATTCCATAAGCTTGATTATGATAAGCATAATAAAGATCAATTTAATAAAAAGACCTGTATTCTCTTACAAAAGGAATTAGCTCAATTATCAGCTTTTGTGCCCGAAAGTTTGTCAAAGGAAAACCTTCCTAGTACGTCTCGTACACTTGTAAAAAAGGATTTAACTAAGTTAATTCCACAGGTAAGCAAGGTGTCAGATAGCTTAAATGCGGTGCACCAACACTTTGCCGATTTTGACAAGGTCAATACTGAAAGTATGACGGCTATGGCCATAACGGAAGGTGAATGGAATTTTGAGCACACTAGAGCTGTGTTTCGAGACAAAGTTGTTCCATTTGTAAACAATATTAAAGCTTGTCTTAGAAAAATTGATCAAGATTTGCTTTTGGAAATAGAAGAAGTAAGACGTGTTTTCAATAAAATGGATGATGCTTATGAAAACAGTTTACTTGAAATAGAACGAATTTCACGCCAAAATGATCAGCTTCTGAAGCAAGTGATGTCTCATGATATTGTTTCCGTCTGTGTGAATAAAAGTGTTGATAATGATTCAATTGTGCATAATGTTTAATCTGTGGATAATGTGGTAGATAGTACTTGTCACAAATCTGACGCTGAATTTTTAAAGCTTCAAGATTCTTATTCTTCGCTTTTAAAATGTTTTGATGAGATTCAAAAACATTGTATTTTGCTTGAATGTACACAACAATTTCTTCAAGAGCTTTTTGAAACGTCTTTCGAAGGTGTTAATATAGATGATTCAAATTTTCAAAAGAATTTTCGATTGCATTTACAATCAAAACAGCGTCATCCAAGTGAAAAGGTTGCTAAATCATTGCTGATAGACACAGAGAAATCTAAGGAGATTTACTGTGTAAACGTACTTGAGGCCGCTGAGATTATTAAACTTGATCTAGATAATCGAGTTTCCAAGATTTTGTCCAAAGTTGATAACTTAAAACAGAAAAATACACAACTCTTCGATTCAGTAAAGCCCACATGTGCTAATACCACTACACAGAATCAATCATTGATTGAACAATTAAATCAAAAGTCGGTAGAAATAGCTGATTTGAGGGAACAAATTTGTGATAAAAATTTGGCTATGGCTGAGTTAAAGGAAACACTTCGTACCCTAAAAGGTAAGAATGTCGTGGATAATGCAGCCACTGTCTCAGCATCGTCCTCTAGTGCAATCAAAAGGAACCTCATCACCGTCACACCACTTAACAAGGGCCCTAGGACTAAACCATTTCAAACATTGGTCACTAAAGATAAGGAAAAATCAAAACCAGCTTCTAGTATTCCAGTGTTGCCTTCTACAGGAGTAAGCACTACTACTAAGGCTCAAAGATCTAAACTTAAAAGAAACAAGAAGAATGATAGGATCTTGACCCCATCTAGTAGCCAAGTGAAGAAGAAAGTAGAACCCACCCTAGGAATGTTATTTCTGTTTTGAATAAAAAAAATCATGTAGCTAAACTTAAAGGCTCTGCGGTTGTGCAGTGTTCTAAGCCTACTGTGAATTCTAATTTAAAATGTTGGAATTGCAATGAATGTATGTTTTCTAGTCTTCATGAATCTTGCCTTATTGACCATGTGAATGAGATGAATGCCCGGAAAAATGGATTAGAATGGAAACCAACTGGGAAAGTGTTAACCCAAGTTGGTTGGATGTGGCGCCCCACTGGTAGAACTTTCACTATAGTAGGAAATGCGTTCCCTTTAACTAGGATCACTCCCATTAAAGCGAAGAAAGTGTGCCCTTTAACTAGGAGTACCAAGGCTATCAAAACACAAGCGTGTCCTATAACTGGGAACACCAACACTATTGTAGGAACGAAGTGCCCTTTAGATAGGTCTACTCCCACTATAGTGCCCGCTAATACTCCAAAACCTCAGAAATTTGGAACAATAAAACCTGTTAGTGGTAAAACTCACATTAGAAAACGTAGGAAATCTAAGGATAACACAAATGTTAGCAATTCTGATAATTTCATATCTGTATCTGCTAACACTCCGGAACCAATAGTTTCCAATGCATTGTCTACTGTTGTTACTGAAAACCGGTGGTCCAAATTGTTCTCTGGTATTTGGACTCTGGTTGCTCCAAGCATATGACCGGAGATCGCTCTCAGCTCAGAAATTTCGTCAGCAAGTTTCTTGGTACGGTTCGATTTGGAAATGATCATATTGCAAAGATAATGGGTTAGGGTGAATATCATATAGGGAATGTTATAATTTCAAGAGTGTATTATGTGGAAGGTCTTGGTCACAATTTATTTTCCGTAGGACAATTTTGTGATGCAAACCTAGAAGTTGCTTTTCGAAAGCATACCTGCTTCATCCGTAATTTAGAAGGGGTTGATTTATTGAAAGGTACTCGAGGGAATAATTTGTACACTTTGTCTCTACAAGATATGATGGCCTGTAAAACCCACAAAATAAGGTCATTACTTAATCTTACTTTTCAAATATTTTTGAAGTATTTTATATATTAAATATTATTATGTTTAACGGTTTAAGTTGAAACCGATATTAAATATTTTATTTTAATATTTTGACGAGCAACGAGGACTACTAGTGATCGCGATACCGACTGATGCCAAAAATTTTATATCGTATAATATTTTGAAACTTATTTTTGTGTGGGTTGATGAACTCACAATTTACGGATTTAAATTTGGGCTTACGTGCATAATTTAGTGTCTTTTACGACTAAACCGGAAACCTTAGGATTACGTATTTATGTTTTTGGACTACGTTTTTGATGAGACAATTTTTATTGGATTCGTTTTGTGACGTTGATTCATAATTTATAAAAACGTTTTTCACGAAACGACCCGAGGGCACGCAAATCGAGAAAACTAGACTCGAGGAATACCCGTAAACTAGTGAGATGGGACAAAATACATTGTCCCACCCCACTAGCTAGTTTGGATGGCACCAACATGATACCACCACCTTATGTGGCATCATGTTAGCTAGTTTATTACAAGTGTACTACAAAGCTCACTCTTTAAGCTTTGTCTAGTCAAAACCATCACCTAACTTCACACCACCATTTCCATACATGCAAAACTCTCACAAATCCTCTCAAAACCTTCCACCATTGCCATCCATATTCAACCTACAAACACCCCTTTTGATCTTTTCTAGCCATGAAATACATGTTTACTAGCTCTATCATGGAGTTATCTTGAAGCCTTGATCATTTGGTGGCCATATTAACAACATTGGAGGTGATTTGCGTGTGTCCTAGGGCTGATTTCTCAACTTATATTCTTGGTGTTTGATGATCTTGGAGTTACTTGTGGTGTTCATCAAGTTCTTGTCTTCCAAAAACAAGAAATACACTTGGTTGGTAAAGAAGATCATCCTCTCCATTTTCTCTTGTTATTTTTGTAAAGAACAAATGTATTTTCTTTCATTTTGTATATGTATATGATGTATATATGATGATAAAAATGTTGTGTGGGGATCAAGTGTTGATAGATATGCTTAAAAAGGTTAATAACTATAAGAAATGAGGCTAAAATCTTGATTATTTAGTTGGCTGTATAAAAACAGTATATAACTAAAACTTGAACTGATAAAATTGCATGGTATGATCCATTTACAGTAAGTACAAGATGTTATTCACATGTGAGAGTTGGCCATGCAATGGAATCAATATAATGAGTGAGATATGAATAAGCAGTTTTGTAGGGACTGTTAAGGCAAGATAAACTTAAAATGAGCAGTAGCTATAACTAAGTTAAATGTAGCACATAATATGAAGATCATGCCACCCAAAAATGAGCTTCTAAGTCATTATAGAACTCTAGATATGATAAAAATGGTGAACATGAAGATAAAAATCAGATTTTGAGAATTAATGTTTATTATTATTATATAAGCACTCAAAATTTATTGTATAAAATGTAAAATAAAAACTCACTAACTTATGAAACTTATTTATATAAATATGTAAAAGGTTAATTAAATGGATAAATTATATAAATGGTAGTGGAATAATACTTATAAGTAATAAAAACTATAAACTTGATTTTTACGACTTTTTCGGCTATTACCGTAAAATTAACGTTTTTCGCCAAATAAAACTTAGACGATCAAACCTGTCTAATGTAAAGTTTTTAAAAGTCATATACTGATATATAAGTAACTAATACAAGTAAAAACCGATAAAACCCGAACAATAGGACATACGGACATTAACGAGCTAACTAAGCATACTGGACTAATAATTGGACTAAATAAGTTAAACACTTATAAAAAAGAACTTATTGGGCTTAACCCATTTGGGCCCAACATGGAAAGTATAGATACTGATAATATAGGTATAAAATGGATTAAAACAAGTTAAAGAACTTATACTAAGCTTATTGGACTCAAAATAGGTAAATAGGTAAAACTAGTAAACTAGTAAAAAGTTACCAATACGTAAACACTAAAATGAGTAAACAAAGATATATAAACCCACTTGATCATCATCATATGTATAAAATCATCATATGTATATTGTTATTTTGATAAAAGTCATTAGACAAGAGTCTAAGACCGATTATTATTTATATAGGTTTCCGTGACCGAAGCACGCCCGTAGCCGATAATCCGCCTTTCATTATCAACGTGAGTCTATAGCCTCGTTTGAGCTCATTCAAATATTTTTAAAACCCGCGAGGGGGAATACATGTTTTTTTTAAACTTAGAACACAAGATTTTTATGGTATGCTTGTCCCTCTATGAATGGACCCGTGGTTGCCTTTAAATTGCATTAAGTGATTGCCTTAGTTAAAGCCTCAATTATGGACCGTTAATTAACCTATGATGGGTTAACCGCTAGTACAGTTAATAGATCTATGGGGGAATCCGCCCCGGTTCAGTTTTTGTGGACTTGTCATAGAAGCTTAGGCCCGACCTCCACACTGTTTGAACATATTGTATTGAGAAGTCAGGTATACGGCAATGTACCAATAATCTGGAGGTAACCGACAATTAATAAATCTCTCGTCTTATTAGACTGATATGGGAGTGTCTAAGGGCTCGGTTCCATGAGCTTATTGCAATTTATGCTAAATACAATTATTATTGTTGATGCAAATTATTAGATGCTTGTTGCCTTTAAGCATGCCACAAACTTATAATCTTTGCTTGTGTTCAAAATGATTATATAAACCTATAGATTCACTCGGCATTTTTGCTGATGATTTTCTCACATGTATTTCAGGTAATCAAGAAGGCTGAAGCTTGGAAGCCACGGGAATGAATGTTGTGCACTACTTTGCAATATAAACTCTTTGAATATTTGTCGTTCCTTTTGTTCAAAACAATTTAAATCTTTTGTTTTGGTTGTACTTTGGTTACGATGTCTTGGGACTACGCTACTCTGATAAATGTTTTGGAACGATAAATTTAAAACGTCTCTTTTCGAGTCGTTCTTTATAAATTATGTGTTGTTGTATCATTGTTTAGCACCCAAAGATGTATTCCGCTGCGTGTAAATTTGGGGGTGTTAAAGATTGGTACCAGAGCCATGAGTTATAGAGAACTAGGTCTTTTTCTAAAAACCTAAACTATAACTGTCGGTTTTATTTTTCAAAAGAGTCGGTGCACATGATTTCGCGTGACTTCAGGTTCAAGCTACTTCTGGGATTACAACTTTAGTATACATTATTATGTATGCCTTATTGCTAAGTATTTCTAAATAAATACTATAATCCTTTATCGATATATATATATTGATATCGTTAAACTTTTCGATAAGAGTTATCATTTATTAATGATTTACTTAAATAAATTTTTGGAAATTTTCTTGCAATTATTTTGAAGGATTTTCTACATTTATTTAAATTATTGGAAATTATCCTATTTCATTTTGTTATGACCTTATACCTATTTTGTGAAATTTACCACCGTCAAATTACGTCTTCGATGAGGAGGAAGCAGGTTTCACTACTGCAAGCGAGACACAGTCAACTAAGCCATGTGGATCCCCACGTGACTAGTGTTTATTATTTTGTGTTGTTGTACTCTATCCTTGTATTGATAATGTGTATGCATTTGATGATTGATTTTGTACATGATATGACTATACCATGAATACAATTAACTCATTCATTTTATCTTCTCTTTGTGATGTGACAGAATCATGCCACCTAGGAGAATGACAAATGATGCCATTGCAAGGCTAGTTGCTGAAGAGGTTGCGAAAGCATTAGCTGCGGATAGAGCTGCGCGTGTTAACACTGAAGGAGCAGGTGGCTCTGCAGGTGCGGGTGCTGAAGGTGAAGGTGAACCTGCTGGACCAGAAGCTGCTGGGGCAGGTGTAGCTGAGAATCCTGCAGATGAGGTTGCTCCGGCTGCTGCTACGGTTAAAGAATGTACTTTTGCTGGATACATGAAATGTGGACCCACTACATTTCAAGGAACTGGTGGAGCACTGGAATTATTCAGGTGGATTGAGAAAACAGAAACAACATTTGAGATTAGTGATTGCTCAGAAAGGAACAAGGTTAAGTTCGCAGTTGCTACTTTCAAGGATCGAGCTTTAAGCTGGTGGAAGACTCAAGTTGCTACAGTCGGTTTAGAAGCTGCAAACAGGAAACCTTGGGATGAAATTAAAAGGTTATTGAAAGAAGAGTTCTGTCCAGAAGAAGAGTTATCTGCTTTAGAGGATGAGCTGAGGCACCTGAAGCTGAAGGATAACAACATTGCTGCATACACTAGCCGATTCAATGAGTTGGTTTTGTTGTGTCCAGATGCTTTTGTTACTGAGAAAAAGAAGATGGATCAATACATCAAAGGGTTGCCTGGGTACATTAAAGGTGAGACAACTTCATCTCGACCCAAGAACTTTGTTGAGACTGTAAGAATGGCTCATACACTCATGGGGCAGAAAGTTCAAGATAGGGCTGAGAAAGCTGCTGAGGGTAATAAAAGGAAATGGGAGAATTCGCAGAGTGGTAATCAAGGTAGTAACCGCCATAGGCAGTACAATCAGAAGAGAAATGATGGGGCTAGAGCTACAACTAACAAGAATGACAATGTTGACTATGGGGGACCAGCCCAGAAATGTAAGAGCTGTGGTGTTTGTCACTTTGGTAATTGTCCACCAAGGTGCACTAAATGTGGAAAGGTTGGGCATGCTGCGGAGAAGTGCAAGCCATGGATCCCTGCCACTGGAGCAAATGCTATTCCGATCAAGACTTGCTTTGAATGTGGAGAACGTGATCATGTTCGTCCCAAATGCCCGAAGTTGAAGAACAAAAAAGCAGGTGAAGCTGCTGGGGCAGTTTATGTTGTTAAGGATGTTGATCAGGCACAAGGTCCAAATGTGGTGACGGGTACGTTCTTACTCAACCATCGTTATGCTAGTGTGTTGTTTGACTCAGGATCTGATAGGAGCTTTATAAGCACTTCCTTTAGTCGTTTAATTGATATTGAGCCAACAAGCCTAAATACTAGTTATGAGGTCGAGTTAGCTGATGGACAATTAGTTAGTACTACCACTATCTTTAAGAAGTGTCCTTTGAAATTAGCAAATCATTTGTTTGAAATTGATTTGATGCCGATAGAGTTGGGTTCATTTGATGTGATTGTTGGTATGGATTGGTTGGGTGCTCATGATGCGGTAATTGTATGTGGGGAGAAAGTTGTCCACATACCGGTTAAGGGTAAGTTGTTAATAGTTAAAGGTGATGTCGGTAGATCTCGTCTGACGGTGATATCTTGTATCAAGGCGGGGAAATATGTAGAAAGAGGTTGTCACCTGTTCTTGGCTCAAGTAGTGGAGAAAGAACTACCGGTTAGGCGTGTGGAAGATGTTCCGGTTATTCGTGATTTTCCTGAAGTATTTCCCGATGACTTGCCAGGGCTTCCGCCTCAGCGAGAAGTCGAGTTCAAGATTGATCTAGTGCCGGGAGCTGCACCGGTGGCGCGTGCACCTTATCGTTTGGCACCATCTGAGATGAAGGAGTTGGCAGATCAGTTGAAGGAGTTAATGGAGAAGGGGTTCATTAGACCAAGTTCGTCACCTTGGGGAGCTCCAGTATTGTTCGTGAAGAAGAAGGACGGATCGTTCAGAATGTGCATAGACTACCGAGAGTTGAACAAGTTAACTATTAAAAATCGTTATCCACTTCCTAGGATCGATGATTTGTTCGATCAACTTCAAGGTTCGTGTGTGTACTCGAATATCTACTTGAGATCGGGTTATCATCAACTTCGTGTTAAAGAGGAGGACATACCTATTACAGCTTTTCGGACGCGTTATGGACACTTTGAATTTCAAGTAATGCCGTTTGGGTTAACTAACGCACCTGCGGTATTCATGGACTTAATGAATCGTGTGTGTAAACCATACCTCGACAAGTTTGTGATTGTATTTATCGACGATATCCTGATTTATTCCAAAAGTCGGGAGGAGCATGAAGGTCATTTGAAGATTATTTTGGAGTTGTTGAAGAGGGAGAAGTTGTATGCGAAATTCTCCAAGTGTGATTTTTGGTTGGATTCAGTCCAATTCCTTGGGCACGTGATCGATAGTAGCGGTGTTCATGTTGATCCTTCCAAAATTGAAGCTATTAGAGATTGGGCTAGGCCTACGTCCCCGACTGAAGTAAGACAATTCTTGGGATTAGCTGGATACTATCGACGATTCATAGAAGGATTCTCTTTAATTTCTAAACCTCTTACTAAACTTACACAGAAAAACAAGAAGTATGAGTGGGGTTCAGAAGAAGAAGAAGCATTCCAAACTTTGAAGCGGAAGCTGTGTTCTGCACCAATTTTGGCTTTGCCCGACGGAGCTGAAGACTTTGTGGTATATTGTGATGCATCACGTAAGGGTTTTGGTGCTGTGTTGATGCAAAAAGATAAAGTGATCGCGTATGCATCTCGTCAATTGAGGAAGCATGAGGAGAACTATACTACACATGATTTGGAATTAGGAGCTGTTGTATTTGCTCTTAGACTTTGGAGACACTATCTCTACGGTACAAAGAGTGTGGTATATACCGATCATAAAAGCCTGCAACATATTTTAGATCAGAAGGAGCTCAATATGAGGCAGAGAAGATGGGTAGAATTGTTGAGTGATTACGACATTAAAATTTGCTACCATCCCGGCAAGGCGAATGTAGTTGCCGATGCACTTAGTAGGAAGGACAAAGAAATAACCAAAAGGGTTAGAGCTTTAGCCATGAAAACTTATTCTGATTTATCTAATCGAATACTTAAAGCTCAAACTAAGGCGATGGAGGAAGAGAATGTGAGAGATGAAGACTTGGGTAGAAGGATGACACCTATATTCGAAATTCGTGATGACGGAATTCGATATTTCGAGAATCGTGTGTGGTTACCGGTGTATGGAGGACTGAGAGATCTAATTATGCACGAATCTCACAAGACTAAATATTCGATTCACCCAGGATCGGATAAAATGTACCAAGACTTGAAGAAATGTTACTGGTGGCCGAATATGAAGGCTAACATTGCTACTTATGTTAGTAAATGCTTGACGTGTGCTAAGGTAAAGTTTGAGCACAAGAGACCTTCGGGTTTACTGCAACAACCTGAAATTCCAGAATGGAAATGGGAGAAGATCACTATGGACTTTGTTTCGGGACTTCCGAGAACTTCTAGTGGTTATGATACGATTTGGGTGATTGTTGATCGGTTGACTAAGTCGGCTCATTTCTTGCCGATAAAGAAAACTGATGACTTAGACAAACTTACTCGGTTGTATTTGAAGGAAGTTGTTTGTAGACATGGGGTTCCTTTGTCAATTATTTCTGATCGAGATAGTCGGTTCACATCTGAGTTTTGGAAATCGCTTCAGCGAGCTCTGGGGACTCAGTTGGATATGAGCACTGCGTATCATCCGGAAACGGACGGACAAAGTGAGAGGACTATTCAGACCTTGGAGGATATGTTACGAGCGTGTGTAATAGACTTTGGAGGTAGTTGGGATCGACACTTACCTTTGGTGGAGTTCTCATACAACAACAGTTATCATGCAAGTATCAAGGCTGCGCCTTTTGAAGCACTTTACGGGCGAAAGTGTAGATCACCGGTTGGTTGGTGTGAGATTGGAGAAAGTCAGTTGACGGGTCCTGAATTGATTAGAGAAACGACTGAGAAGATCGTGCAAATCAAGAATCATTTATTGACAGCTCGTAGTAGACAGAAGAGCTATGCGGATAAGAGGAGAAAACCATTGGAGTTTGATATTGGCGACATGGTTATGCTGAAAGTATCACCTTGGAAAGGAGTAATTCGATTTGGCAAGCGAGGAAAGCTTAGTCCACGCTATATAGGTCCATTCAAGATTATTGATCGAGTTGGTCCTGTGGCATATAAGTTGGAATTGCCAGAAAAGTTAAGTGCTATTCACAATACTTTTCACGTTTCTAATCTTAAGAGGTGTTTGGCGGACGAGAATTTGATAATTCCACTTGAGGAGATTCAACTGGACGACAAGCTGCATTTTATTGAGGAACCGGTGGAGATTATGGATCGAGAGGTGAAACGGCTTAAGCAAAGTCGGATCCCGATAGTGAAAGTGCGATGGAATTTCCGACGTGGACCCGAATACACTTGGGAGCGAGAGGACTACTTCAAGAGTAAGTATCCACATTTATTCGTAGACGGACCTAAGGAGAAGTAAGCCCCGGGACGGTGCTCTCCTAAGGTGGTGAGGATGTAAAACCCACAAAATAAGGTCATTACTTAATCTTACTTTTCAAATATTTTTGAAGTATTTTATATATTAAATATTATTATGTTTAACGGTTTAAGTTGAAACCGATATTAAATATTTTATTTTAATATTTTGACGAGCAACGAGGACTACTAGTGATCGCGATACCGACTGATGCCAAAAATTTTATATCGTATAATATTTTGAAACTTATTTTTGTGTGGGTTGATGAACTCACAATTTACGGATTTAAATTTGGGCTTACGTGCATAATTTAGTGTCTTTTACGACTAAACCGGAAACCTTAGGATTACGTATTTACGTTTTTGGACTCCGTTTTTGATGAGACAATTTTTATTGGATTCGTTTTGTGACGTTGATTCATAATTTATAAAAACGTTTTTCACGAAACGACCCGAGGGCACGCAAATCGAGAAAACTAGACTCGAGGAATACCCGTAAACTAGTGAGATGGGACAAAATACATTGTCCCACCCCACTAGCTAGTTTGGATGGCACCAACATGATACCACCACCTTATGTGGCATCATGTTAGCTAGTTTATTACAAGTGTACTACAAAGCTTACTCTTTAAGCTTTGTCTAGTCAAAACCATCACCTAACTTCACACCACCATTTCCATACATGCAAAACTCTCACAAATCCTCTCAAAACCTTCCACCATTGCCATCCATATTCAAGCTACAAACACCCCTTTTGATCTTTTCTAGCCATGAAATACATGTTTACTAGCTCTATCATGGAGTTATCTTGAAGCCTTGATCATTTGGTGGCCATATTAACAACATTGGAGGTGATTTGCGTGTGTCCTAGGGCTGATTTCTCAACTTATATTCTTGGTGTTTGATGATCTTGGAGTTACTTGTGGTGTTCATCAAGTTCTTGTCTTCCAAAAACAAGAAATACACTTGGTTGGTAAAGAAGATCATCCTCTCCATTTTCTCTTGTTATTTTTGTAAAGAACAAATGTATTTTCTTTCATTTTGTATATGTATATGATGTATATATGATGATAAAAATGTTGTGTGGGGATCAAGTGTTGATAGATATGCTTAAAAAGGTTAATAACTATAAGAAATGAGGCTAAAATCTTGATTATTTAGTTGGGTGTATAAAAACAGTATATAACTAAAACTTGAACTGATAAAATTGCATGGTATGATCCATTTACAGTAAGTACAAGATGTTATTCACATGTGAGAGTTGGCCATGCAATGGAATCAATATAATGAGTGAGATATGATCAAAACAAGTTGTGTGTTCTAATCTGAATAAGCAGTTTTGTAGGGACTGTTAAGGCAAGATAAACTTAAAATGAGCAGTAGATATAACTAAGTTAAATGTAGCACATAATATGAAGATCATGCCACCCAAAAATGAGCTTCTAATTCATTATAGAACTCTAGATATGATAAAAATGGTGAACATGAAGATAAAAATCAGATTTTGAGAATTAATGTTTATTATTATTATATAAGCACTCAAAATTTATTGTATAAAATGTAAAATAAAAACCCACTAACTTATGAAACTTATTTATATAAATATGTAAAAGGTTAATTAAATGGATAAATTATATAAATGGTAGTGGAATAATACTTATAAGTAATAAAAACTATAAACTTGATTTTTACGACTTTTTCGGCTATTACCGTAAAATTAACGTTTTTCGCCAAATAAAACTTAGACGATCAAACCTGTCTAATGTAAAGTTTTTAAAAGTCATATACTGATATATAAGTAACTAATACAAGTAAAAACCGATAAAACCCGAACAATAGGACATACGGACATTAACGAGCTAACTAAGCATACTGGACTAATAATTGGACTAAATAAGTTAAACACTTATAAAAAAGAACTTATTGGGCTTAACCCATTTGGGCCCAACATGGAAAGTATAGATACTGATAATATAGGTATAAAATGGATTAAAACAAGTTAAAGAACTTATACTAAGCTTATTGGACTCAAAATAGGTAAATAGGTAAAACTAGTAAACTAGTAAAAAGTTACCAATACGTAAACACTAAAATGAGTAAACAAAGATATATAAACCAACTTGATCATCATCATATGTACAAAATCATCATATGTATATTGTTATTTTGATAAAAGTCATTAGACAAGAGTCTAAGACCGATTATTATTTATATAGGTTTCCGTGACCGAAGCACGCCCGTAGCCGATAATCCGCCTTTCATTATCAACGTGAGTCTATAGCCTCGTTTGAGCTCATTCAAATATTTTTAAAACCCGCGAGGGGGAATACATGTTTTTTTTAAACTTAGAACACAAGATTTTTATGGTATGCTTGTCCCTCTATGAATGGACCCGTGGTTGCCTTTAAATTGCATTAAGTGATTGCCTTAGTTAAAGCCTCAATTATGGACCGTTAATTAACCTATGATGGGTTAACCGCTAGTACAGTTAATAGATCTATGGGGGAAGCCGCCCCGGTTCAGTTTTTGTGGACTTGTCATAGAAGCTTAGGCCCGACCTCCACACTGTTTGAACATATTGTATTGAGAAGTCAGGTATACGGCAATGTACCAATAATCTGGAGGTAACCGACAATTAATAAATCTCTCGTCTTATTAGACTGATATGGGAGTGTCTAAGGGCTCGGTTCCATGAGCTTATTGCAATTTATGCTAAATACAATTATTATTGTTGATGCAAATTATTAGATGCTTGTTGCCTTTAAGCATGCCACAAACTTATAATCTTTGCTTGTGTTCAAAATGATTATATAAACCTATAGATTCACTCGGCATTTTTGCTGATGATTTTCTCACATGTATTTCAGGTAATCAAGAAGGCTGAAGCTTGGAAGCCACGGGAATGAATGTTGTGCACTACTTTGCAATATAAACTCTTTGAATATTTGTCGTTCCTTTTGTTCAAAACAATTTAAATCTTTTGTTTTGGTTGTACTTTGGTTACGATGTCTTGGGACTACGCTACTCTGATAAATGTTTTGGAACGATAAATTTAAAACGTCTCTTTTCGAGTCGTTCTTTATAAATTATGTGTTGTTGTATCATTGTTTAGCACCCAAAGATGTATTCCGCTGCGTGTAAATTTGGGGGTGTTAAATGGCCGCTTCTCCCGTATGTCTTCTCTCCAAAGCATCGAAGACTAAGTCATGGTTATGGCATCGACGCTTATCTCATCTTAACTCTGACGCTATTAATCATTTGGCGAAAAACGAACTTGTTCGTGGTCTTCCTAAACTTACATTTCACAAGGATCATTTTTGTTCCGCGTGTACAATGGGGAAAAGAACCAATAAATCATACAAACCCAAGATTGAAGAAACCAACCAAGAGAAACTTAATATGTTGCATATGGATCTTTGTGAGCCAATGCGTGTTGAATGTCTTAGTGGCAAAAAGTACATCCTCGTCATTGTCGATGATTACTCTTGGTTTACATGGGTGAAATTTCTTACAACAAAACATGAGGCACCTAAATTCATCATCGGATTTCACAAGATGATTCAAGTACGTCTCAACACTACTGTCCGACGCATTCGTACAAATAATGGAACCGAATTTGTGAATCAAATCATGCGTGATTATTATGAAGAAGTTGGCATATCTCATGAAACATCTGTTGCTCGCACTCCACAACAAAACGGTGTCGTTGAAAGGCGAAATCACACACTTATGGAAGCTGCTTGAACGATGTTAATCTACACAAAGGCTCCATTGTTTTTATGGGCAGAAGCAGTATCTACAACAGTTTTCACCCAAAACCGGTCACTAATTCGAAAATGACATGGTAAAACACCTTATGAGCTTTTCCATGGAAAAGTACCAGATTTATCATAACTTCATGTATTTGGTTCTCTTTGATATCCAAATAATGATGGTGACAATTTGGGAAAACTTCAACCAAAGGCCGATATTGGTATTTTCATTGGTTATGCACCCACAAAGAAAGCATACCGAATCAACAATCGTAATTCTCGTAAGATCCTCGAAACTATGAATGTTGATTTTGATGAGCTGACAACAATGGCTTCTGAGCAAAGCAGCTCTGAACCCGCACTTCATGAAATAGGACCCAGTAACATTAGCTTTGGTCTTGTCCTAAACAACCCTTCTTCATCATCATTTACACCACCTTCTAGGAATGAATGGGATACGCTGTTTCAACCGTTCTATGATGAATTCTTTACTCCTCCAAGTATTGTTGCTCCATAACCTGAGGTAATAGCTCCGGTTACCGAAGTTGTCGCTCTAGCAACCGAAGCACAATCAGATACGTCTACACCTACAATTGGTCAAGATATACCTTCAACAAGTAATTCTCAACCAACACATGTAACAAATACCCATGTCATGCCTATTGATGATGAAGAGGATGATGATGATCACGATTTGGAATATGCTCAAATGCGTGAACTTCCATTCTTTGGTGTACCAATTCCCGACTCTAATCAAGCTGGGTGGTCCACCTCAGAGGAACCTCCTACTACGGTCTACTCCAATCCACGGATTCATGAACATGACAGCAAGTGGACAAAGTATCATCGTATAGATTCTATTATTGGTGACCTTAATCATCCGGTATCCACACGAAGTCAGTTGCAAGAAAGTGCAATGTTTTGTCATTTTGATGCTTTTCTCAGTGAAGTTGAACCTAAGACATGGCAACAATCATTTACCCAATCTTGTTAGATAGAAGCCATGCAAGAAGAACTTAATGAATTTGTACGTCTTGAAGTATGGGAACGTGTCCCATGCCCGGATCAAGTGCAGTTACTCACTTTGAAATGGGTTTACAAGGTGAAATTCGACGAGTTAGGCGGAATATTGAAGAACAAAGCTCGACTAGTAGCTCGTGGATACAAGCAATTATTGGGCATCGACTTTATGGAATCCTTTGCACCTGTTGCTCGTTCGGAAGCTATTAGACTATTCCTTGCTTATGCAGCCCACATGAATATGATCGTCTATCAAATGGATGTAAAGACGGCATTTCTTAATGGTGAAATCAAGGAAGAGGTTTATGTTCAACAGCCGGATGGTTTTGTGAATTCTAAATATACTAATCATGTGTACAAGCTTAAGAAGGCTCTCTATGGGTTAAAGCAAGCTCCACGCGCATGGTATGATCTATTATCACAATTCCTCATTACGTATGGCTTCGTTAAAGGCGAGGTGGATCCTACGCTGTTTATTCAAAAACGAGGTAAAGATATGATTATGGTACAAATATATGTTGATGATATTATATTTGTTGCCTCGATCGAAACCTTATCCGATGAGTGTGGGACACTCATGTCTTCCAAGTTTAAGATGTCAATGATGTGCAAGGTATCATTTTTCTTAGGACTTCAGATATCTCAGTCCCAGAGGCATCTTTATCAATCTATCCAAGTATGCCCTTGAATCGCTTAAGAAATATAAGATGGAATCTTGCGACCCCGTGGATACTTCAATGGTGGAACAAACTAAGCTGGATGCAGATCCACATAAGATTGCCGTTGATCCGACACTTTATCGTGGAATGATCGGTACCCTTTTGTATATCACTTCCAGTCGACCTGATCTTTAGTTTGCTATATGTATGTGTGCTCGGTAACAAACTAGGCCTACTGAGTTAAACTTAGCTACTGTTAAACGGATCTTTCGATATCTTAAAGGAACCATTAATCGGGGACTTTGGTATTCAAAGGACTCCTCGATTGCACTTATGGCATATGCAGATGCAGATCACGTGGGTTGTCAAGATACACGGCTTAGCCCAAGTGGAACTTTGCAACTACTAGGAGATCGACTAATCAGTTGGGCATCAAAAAGGCAGAAAAGCGTTGCAATTTCAAGTACGGAAGCAGAATACATAGCTATGTCTGGTTGCTGTGCTCAAATTCTTTGGATGAGATCGAAATTAACCGACTATGGTCTAGGTTTCAACAAAATTTCGATGTACTATGACAACCAAAGTGCAATTGCCTTATGCTGCAACAATGTTCAATTCTCCCGGTCGAAGCATATTGACATTCGCTACCACTTTATCAAGGAGCAGGTGTAAAATGGAGTGATCGAGCTTTACTTTGTCCGATCTGAGTATCAATTGGCGGATATTTTCACGAAGGCTTTAGATCGTGCTCGTATGGAATTTTTGGCCGACAAGCTAGGTTTGAGAACATTCTCGCCCGAGAGTCCAAAAGAATTGGCAGATGAAGCGAAAGAATAGTGGTGGTAAACTATTCTCCGTATCCTTGGTGATCATCGGTATATATTGTTTATATTTTTATCCACAAAAGCAAAATACAAAAATATAAAACCTTATAAAAACCATAAAAATTGAAAATTTTAGAAAAATCCAAAAGTATTTTTACTTTCTTTTTTTTCAAAGGCATGTCTTTTGGTACGATAATATTTACGGCCTTAGAAATGTTGATTAATATTGACACGGTGCCATAAATAGAGTTCGTGCAAAAGTTGTAAATATTTCATAAAACATGCCTACATGGCTTGTAGTTATTTCTGACTGCAACCCGTTTTTCATATTAAAGTCAAGTATTTCTTATGAAAGCTTTGGCTCAATAACGAGAATTAAGTTTCTCGGGCATGGTTTACTTTATAACCATGTAAGGGATTGTGTTTACGTAATAACACAATCTAACACGAATATATGTACGTCTCATTGTATTTATTTGTTAAAACGGGAGAAATCTTGTTTTTATGAAGTTATCATCTCCACAACCCGCAACAATTTACAATTGATATCTACATACTCGACGATGCGACTACTCAAAAGGCGACTACAACTCTTTCAATAGAACACGGGTCAACAATTGAGGAGGAGCAATTGTCCAACATTCAGAATCTTTGATGCCACAAGTGCCAAGGTCACTAATTGGTGTCAAGACAACGATATCAATCATACACATGATGTCAAGAGATAACTTCAGACGTGACGAGGCGACTAACAGTCGTGAACAAGAACCATGTGATTCTATCATATGATATTCTTCATCATTCAGGTCCAACCTCGTACATTGCTAATCTTGTGAATAAAGTATCATATATGATCTTTGTACGTGATAAATACCTTACACTTGTTTTTAAAAGGTATTTAATTTACGTTTCAAGTACACCCTCATTAATTTGAGAGGGAGCTTGTGAAAATCATGAAGATAATTGGATTTGCATTTTCTTCCCAAATTTTCTTAAAATGCTATTAAATCAATTGATATTAAAAACATCGATTGGGTTAATATTTTGAATATGGGGGAGAAAATGTGATTTAATATGGGAAATGATTAATCACAAATGGTTTGACTTAACGTGATAGCTCGTCCTGACATGTGCGAAATGTTTTCGGATATCGTGGCATACGTTAAGGGGGATCAAAATGGATTTCTTTGTGACATACAATTACCTAAAACATCTCTATTCACGACGGTGAAGATTGTGGTGACATAAGGATGGCAGGATAGGTTAAGTCCAATGATTCTTCCAGAACTGGAGGAATCTTCCCAAGGACATTCCTTAGCTAGAAATAATATTCCTTAGGAAAGATGGAGAAAGATTGTGAATGTAGTTGAATGCCGACAAAATACTTAAGTTAGCACTGGAACAATCACAAGGTGCTAGTTATGACATATTGGTAAGCATTGAAGGGGTTGAAGAATGAAAAAGAATTGTATAGATAATGGGTGAAAAGAAAATAGCCCTCCTTACAACCTTAGGCACAAACCGGGTCAACACATATGCTATTGAGATCATTTTTAATGATGCTCGATATTGAAGATAGACATCATGGACCCAGTGATGCAATGCACAACCCATCCCAGCTAACTCAGATATCTCATAAAAGGTATTTGTTTTAATCACACGGAGACAACGCATTATCTATCGATTTATTCACTCCGAATATATTGATATTGAAATGATGGCACTCCTCTCCAGCCTCCGATCGCTAAAAATCCAAAATGCACGATCGAGTCTAAGCCATTTGAGATCATTAAATATCTTATTAGGACACACTTCCACATTTCCTTGCTTCTTCACACATTGTGAATAGTAAGAAAGATATTAAGAGTCCTACGCAAAATCTTCATGATCTTTCCTGAACATCCGAGTAATACGCAAGTATTTACGAGGAAGATGGAAATCCTTCTTGAGCGAACATTAAAAAGCTCATGGTAGGTGACTTGTGCGATCTTTATGAATCAAACTTGTGATAGCTGGAAAGAAACAATTGTTTAATTCTTTATTGAATTTAAACACGTTCCAGGCTTCTACGCAATATCTCAGTGATCTTGCCAGAACACTCAGAGTGACAGTCTTAAGTGTTTACAGTGATGAGTGGAAATCCTTCTAGTGTTAACCTCAAACAACACTTGGTAGTTAACTTGCAAGATTTAATATGAATCGAGCTCGTGAAAACTAGAAAGCAACGATGGTGCGATTCTTTTATGAATCAAACTTGTTCCAAGAATCGGAATTGACGACTTCAATCATGCGGATAATTTTATCTAAATAATTCACTCTTTAAGTTCACAGTCAACTTTGGACGATCGACTAAAGAGAACGGGTTTACCCGCGAAATATTGTCAAGGAGGTTCTTAATTGAAACTACCTGCCACAAGTACGATATTTAATATCGTCCAACGGTCTTCACCAGCCGAAGATAAAATGCTACCGAATCAGGTTAAAATGTTCAAAGACATTTCATCCGTGTCTGTGTTTTGTTTCTAATTGTTTTATGCAGTGTAACAAGACGGTGGCATTGTGGTGTCCGAGAAGAATTCGTCCCCGCATGCTTATACTTTCTGCACTTAATACTTCAACAAATTCAAGAAAGCAAAAAAAAGTAAAGTCTTCTGCTGTAACAAACTCTGAAGCTTTCAAGAATTTATCAAGGTATAAGTATGTGGAACATGAAGTCACAAGGAGGCGAATATCACAAGTGATGAATGCACACGGTCAAGGCAAGGAAACATGCTCAAGACTAAAGTCAAAGATCTTACCTGCATATTCACAAGAACAAGATCGAAGACTCAAGCATAGTTTGCTAGGTTTAAGATTTTGTAAAATGGTGTGACCTCCCTTAGGGGGAGATTAATGGAAATGCGTTTTCCCAACGAAAGTCGCGGTCACATCATTGTTAGCATAGATCACGAGATATAAACTACTTAGGACATTGTAACTTGGAGTGACCTCCCTTAGGGAGAGATTGTTGGAAATACGTTTTTACTTATTTAGGAAGGATCAGTCAATCCAACGAGATACATCCAGTATGGGCTCGTGATCCAGTATGTAACAATATAACCCACAAAGCCCACATGTTGGGTGGGCTATATATACCCCCTCTTAGCATGTTATGAGGGGTTGGTACATACATTACACACACTTCTAATCTAATATTTTCTATTTTCTCTCCAACCTCTCTCTACTTTCTCTCTCTAGTTCTTCATCTATCTCTCTCTTTAGTAATCATCTCCATAGTTTGATAATCCAAGGATTATGATAAACTGTCAATAACTTTTATTCGAATTTTGGTAAATGAAAAGTAGTAAACTTGTGAAACTATATAATGTTTATTTATTTGAGCTTATACTTAGTTGTTAAATGTTACTGCTTTAACGTTTATGGTTATAAATACTTAAAAGAATTTTGTTTTGTTGACTTAATTCATTAGTGTATGAGTTTTTCCTCTTCTTCTGAGAAATCGGTTCCTATACGGGTAGAACCAAAGAACCAAAACCGGAACGAGAACCGGAACTGGAACCAAAAAATATATTTGGTTTGGTTCTCGGTTCTTATTTTTCTCAAAATTTCGGTTCTCGATCCCACCGGTTCTGGTTCCAGTTCCACCGGATCTAGATCCACGCTCATCCCTATTGGTATCACCTTTGTTTGTTTTTAATCAATTTCATATTTAAATTGATTTTTAGAATGTTGTGATCAGTTAAAAATCAATTTTGTGCAAACTAGTTCAGCAAAAAGCAATCTGTCTGATTTCTTGTTTTTTTAGGTGTCTGATATCTGATAGAACTGCCTTACTACTTGTCCGATATCTTATAAGAGTGCTAGTTTGTTAGTCAGATGTTTAGCTTATTTGGTTCACTATTTTGCTTAATTTGTTTTTATTAGTTGTAGAGTTTTGCTTATTAACACTCCCACAAGTCAACTGCTTGTGGGAGTTTTGCTGTCCAACAAAGAAAATAAAAAAAACTTGCAAAAAGGTTCTAACATGGGTTCGAACACCGGACCCCTTTATTGGGGGAGTAAGTGTTTACCAGTGTACTAGCCTTTATTTCTTGTTAAGCTTTCATTTCCTTTTGTACATAAGTTCTTTTTAGTCTCCTTTAGTAATAAATAAGGCGTGACGAAATCAGCTTATTCTAGCTTATTGGGAGAAGCTGGTGACTTCTTTGTATTTTTCCCTTATAGTAGATGTAATTTTAGACTTTTCCCCAAGTTTTTCCCTTTCTTTTACTATTTTTAATTCATTTATAAATTCTGCTTTTATTTTAAGTCTTTAAAAAATAGATAAAATAGTTTTAAAATTTTACAAAAATTATTTTTAGCTTTTATAAAAATAGATTGAGGTTTACAAACAATAAAATCGTAATTCTGACATTTTCTTCATTATTTTGATTTCTAGGTATTTAGTTAGATTTTAAGAATTAAATCATAATTAATTAAAAATTTATCACAATGTTTTCTTGATTTTTTATTGTTTGTAATACTTTTTAGAATTAATTTGAAAAATTTTAGAATTTTTCATAAATTTTTATATTTTTTCGTCTCGTTTTACGTGAAAACGTGAATCGTCCTAGTGTAAGTTTTTAGTGTAATCCGTCTTTACTTTCTACATCTTTTCTTACCAAAAACAAACTAATCCAAAGACGTTTAATTTTGGCCACACAACCACACCTCCTTTAAGAACGAACTCAACATCGGTTTTTACGTTTTACCTAAACGTATCAACTAATACTTTACCATTTGTTTCTTACTTTTCCTAAAGTAAGTTAATACAAAAAATGCTACATCAAGACAACACGTTGTTCACTAAGAAAAATGGGTCACACATAATAATTGTCCAAATCTATGTTGATGATATTTTTTTAGGTCTACATGTCAAGAACTTTGTGATGACTTCTCTAAAATTATGCATGATGAATTCGAAATGAGCATGATGGGTGAACTCAACTTTTTTTTGGGCTTACAAATTAAGCAAATGGAAGACGGTATTTTCTTTAATCAATCTTAATATATAAAAGAAATTCTCAAGAAATTTGGACTAGAAGAGTCTAAACCAACAAACACACCAATGTCAATGGAAACTAAACTAACCAAAGATGGTACTAACGACTATGTTGATAGCACCAAGTATCGAGGTATGGTTGGTAGTTTACTTTATCTCACAGCTAGTAAGCCGGATATTATGTTTAGTGTTTGTATGTGTGCTCGCTTTTAAGACAATCCACATGTATCACATCTTGAAGCCGTAAAGAGGATTTTTAGATATTTCAAGGGAACCACTCATCTTGGGCTTTGGTATCCCAAGGGCACAGGAATGGAAACCATTGTCTATGCGGATTTGGACCATGCCGGTGACTATGTCGATAAAAAGAGTACAAGCGGTGTATGTACATTTATCGGATGTTGTCTTACCTCATGTGTAAGATATTGTAAATCTTGCTTATTTTTAGAGATAGAAAGAGATAGAAAGATGGTAAGAACACACACTTAGTGAGAGAAAGTATATAGAAAAACACTTTCTCTTGCTAAGTGTGTGTGTTTTTACCATCTTTCTATCTCTTTCTCTCTCTAAACATAAGCAAGATTTACAATATCTTACAAATGGTATCAAGAGCCATGGGATGATTGTATTGTTTATGTGTTTGTGTTCTTGATTCTTGTGCCTATTTTGATCTAAATCATACGAACCAATTTTTTTTTTGTTTTTTATGGTTTTTTATGATTTTTTCTTGATACAAATCTTCTACATAGTTGTGGTAGAGATTTGGTATATTTACTTTGGCTAAAACCACAAAATTTTTGGGTGTTTTGATCATTTTTTGGCTTAAAATCTCGAATTGGTTGAGTTTTGTCCGAGAAAAGTGGGAATTTGTTCAAAGTGGTACTATTTCGACAGATTTCATCGGAAAAAGGTTTATACTTTCCGATACATTCCATCAGAAAAGGGTTTACATATTTCGACAGGTATTCCGATCCTTATTCTGACAGGGTATTCCGATAGTGATATTCCGACATGTAGTCCGATCCTTATTCCGACAAAGTATTCCGATAGTGATATTTCGATCAGTATTCCGACAAGTATTCCGATCATTATTCCGACAGGGTATTCCGATAGTGATATTCCGACAGGTATTCCAATCCATATTCCGACAGGTATCCCGATCCATATTCCGACAGGACCTTCCGATCAATATTCCGATAGTGTGACAAGTATTTCAAGATTCTTCAAAAACGTGTTTTTGAAAAATTTTGAGTTTTTCTTCGTCTTGGAATTTTTGGTTTATCGAGAACATACTTTAGGGGATTTCAACATTATTTCCCGGCTTCTACACACAACAACAAACACACTTACTTTCTCTCATTGTTCGATCAACGTTTGTAAATCTTAACTTATCGAAATGGAGTACATATCTCTTACGGATAAGTCCATCCTCTCGGGTACGGATAATCGCCCACCAATGGTTAAAAAACCATGTACGAGGATTGGGCTTCCCGAATGGAACTTTATATGCTGAACAAAGAGAATGGACATCTCATTTGGGCATCGATGCTCAATGGACCATTGGTATATGGTACTGTGACGGAAAGTGCTGTTACTCATCCTCGCACAACGGGTGAGTTAATTGGAGATGCTAAGATTCAAGACAAGTGTGATAAACAAGAAACTAACATCATTCTTCAAAAACTTCCTCCAGATGTCTACAAACTTGTGAGCAAACATAAAGTTGCCAAAGAGTTATGGGATAGAATTTGTGTTCTAATGCAAGGCACCTCGTTAACTAAACAAGAACGAGGGTGTAAGCTATATGATACGTTTGATAAGTTTGTCTATGTCCTCGGGGAGACTCTCAATGATTACTATTTGATATTCACTCTTTTGATGAATGAGCTTAACATAAATGGTCGGGCAATTCCTACGTTTCAATTAAACACCAAGCATTTGAACACTCTCCCTGCTGAATGGAGCAAGTACGTGACGGCTGTTAAATTAGCTAAGGATTTGCATCAAACCAACGTGGATCAACTTCAAGCTTTTCTTTAACAACACGAATGCCACGTGATCGAGGCTCGGTTGTCTTCACCTCACGTTCATGATCCGCTTGCCATGTATGCTTCTCAACAAATGACTCCCCAACTAGACATGGCTTAAACTTATCAACAACCATCATACTTGCAGCAGTCATCACCACACACCTATCAACAACCACATCAACCATCTTATCAACCACTAATGATGCCACAACAAGCATTTCAACAAAGTGTTCATCAACAGTATTTTCCACAGCAACCAACACATCAGGCATCACCATCACAAGCTATCACATCTCCAATGGCCTATACTCCTCAGCAAGGATATTTTCCAATTGAAGCACCACAAGAACATGCCTTCTACTCCAATGAACTTCCACCAATTCAGGCACCGACTTTTACTCCAAATGATACACCTACTAATGTCTTAAACCATCTCACTGGCTACTTGTCAAAACTTGTTGCAACTAAAGGTTTTCCACCAACGAACAATCAGCTCCGCACTTGTTCAAATCCTCGACAACAAGCCACTATTAAAGATGGTTAAGTTATGTTGCAATCCATTCAGGGTAGGCGAAATTCATATGGACCCACAACAAGGACCGTGAACACTCAAGCTGTGAATACTCAAGCTAGTGGAAATGGAAACACTATTGGTCCTCAAAAGGTTTTGACTTGCTACAATTGCCGAGGACAAGGTCATATGGCTACGGAATGCACTCAGCCGAAAAGGAGAAGGGATGCAACATGGTTTCGTGAGAAGATGTATTTGGTCGATGCTCAATCTATGGGAAAGATCTTGGATTCAGAGGAATTAGCATTTCTTGCAGACCCAGGGGCAGCAGATAATGAAGGCATTGCAATCGTCTCTACTTATAATGCAGCATATCAAGCAGATGATCTTGACGCATATGATTCGGATAGTGATGACATTCACTCAGCCCAAGCTTCTCTCGTTGCTAATCTCTCTCACTACGGTTCTGATGTCGTCAGTGAGGTACCAACCACATCTAATAATGTTCATGATAATCCACATCATGTTGAGCATGAAAGTGACAACCTCGAACATCATTCGGGAACTAGTAACTCAAATGATGTGGTATCCATTCCAACACATTTGAGTGAACCTCAACCAAATGCTACGACGGGTATGGAATCTTATGATGAATGTGATTTGGTAATGGTGCCTAAACATATTATTGATAACATGGATGTGGCGGTTCGACAAACCACAGATATAAATGCCAACCTAACCGTTGAGCTTGCGTTGTATAAGGAAAAGGTCAAAACTTTTGAAATTGTCCCTCAAGCAGAGAAAATAACTTATTCTGAATTTGACCAAATTCGTTTTGAAAAGACTGAACACTTAAAACAAATAGAATTATTAAAAGCTAATCTTTGCAATGAATTAAAAGAAAAAGAGTCGGTTGTAAATGATTTTCAGAAACTTAAAATGGATTTCGAAACTCTTGAGTCCAAAAAGTTTGAATCATAAATTAATGCTACCAAACATCTTAAATTCAAGGAACAACATCTTTTAAAACAATACGCCTACACAGAAAAAGTTCATCTTTTAACTAAATCGTTTAAAGAACTCAAACTTAAGCGTCTTCAAGATTTACCACCTAATCCGGGTTATGCAAAACAAGCTCAGCAATATATTCCTTGTCTTTATGATGTGACCCTAATTGGCAAATCCAAAGAAGCAACTTATGTTTGTAGTACTGAGGAGACACAGTCACTTGCGGAAGAAACTCGATCTGAAATGCTTTCAAAATTCTGTAAGCTTGATTATGTTCAGCATAATAAAGATCAGTTTAATAAAAAGACACGTATTCGATTACAAACGGAATTAGCTCAATTATCAGTTGTTGTGCCCTAAAGTTTGTCAAATGAAAACCTTCCTAGTATGTCTCCTACACTTGTCAAAAAGATTTAACTAAGTTAATTCCACCGACAAGTAAGGTGTCAGACAGCTTAAATGAGTTGCACCAACACTTTGCCGATTTTGACAAGGTCATTAAGGAACGTACGACGGCTTCGGCCATAACAGAAGGTGAATGGAATTTTGAGCACACTAGAGCTACGTTTCGAGACGAAATTATTCCTTTTGTAAACAATATTAAAGATTGTTTTAGCAATATTCATCAAGATTTGGTTTTGGAAATAGATGAAGTTAAACGTGTTTTCAATGAAATGGATGATGCTTATGATAACAGTTTAATTGAAATAGATTCACGCCAAAATGATCAGCTTCTGAAGAAAGTGATGTGTCATAATATTGTTTTCGTCTGTGTGAATAAAAGTGTTGATAATGATTCTATTGTGCATAATGTTGAATCCGTGGATAATGTGGTAGATAGTACTTGTCACAAATCTGAAGCTGAATTTTTAAAGCTTCAAGATTCTTATACTTCGCTTTCAAAACGTTTTGATGAGATTCAAAAACATTGTATTTCGCTTGAATGTACAGAACAATTTCTTCAAAAGCTTTTTGAAACGTCATTCGAAGGTGTTAATATAGATGATTCAAATTTTCAAATGAATTTTTGATTGAATTTACAATCAAAACAGCGTCAACCAAGTGACAAGGGTACTAAATCATTGCCAATAGACAAAGATAAATCTAAGGAGATTTACCATGTGAACGTACTTGAGGCCGCTGAGAATATTAAACTTGATCTAGATAATCGAGTTTCCAAGATTTTATCCAGAGTTGATAACTTAAAACAGAAAAATACACAACTCTTCGATTCAGTAAAGCCCGCATGTGCTAATATCACTGCACATAATCAATCATTGATTGAACGATTGAATCGAAAGTCGGTGGAAATATCTGATTTGAGGGAACAAATTTGTGATAAAAATTTGGCCATGGTTGAGTTAAAGGAAAAACTTCGTACCCTAAAAGGTAAGAATGTCGTGGATAACGCGGCCACTGTCTCAGCAACGTCCTCTAGTGCAATTAAAAGGAACCTCATGGCCATCACACCACTTAACAAGGGCCCTAGGACTAAGCCATCTCAAATTGGTCACTAAAGATAAGGCAAAATCAAAACCAGCTTCCAATATTCTTGTGTTTCCTTCTAATGGAGTAAACACCACTACTAAGGCTCAAAGATCTAAGCTTAAAAGAAACTCAAAGAATGATAGGATCTTGCCCCCATCTAGTAGTCAAGTGAAGAAGAAAGTAGAAGCCCATCCTAGGAATGTTATTTCTGTTTTGAATAAAAAGAATCATGTAGCTAAACCTAAAGGCTCTCCGGTTGTGCAACGTTCTAATCCTACTGTGAATTCTAATTTGAAATGTTGGAATTGCAATGAATGTATGTTTTCTAGTCGTCGTGATTCTTGCCTTATTGACCACGTGAATGAGATGAATGCCGGGAAAAATGGTTTAGAATGGAAACCGACTGGGAAAGTGTTAACCCAAGTTGGTTGGATGTGGCGCCCCACTGGTAGAACTTTCACTATAGTAGGAAATGCGTGCCCTTTAACTAGGATCACTCCCATTAAAGCGAAGAAAGGGTGCCCTTTAATTAGGAGTACCAAGGCTACCAAAACACAAGTGTGTCCTTTAACTAGGAACACCGACACTACTGTAGGAACCAAGTGCCCTTTAAATAGGTCTACTCCCACTGTAGTGCCTGCTAATACTCCAAAACCTCATAAATTTGGAACTATAAAACCTGTTAAATGGTAAAACTCACATTAGAAAACGCAGGAAATCTAAGGATAACAAAAATGTTAGCAATTCTAATAATATTATATCTGTATCTGCTCACACTCTGGACCCAGTAGTTTCTAATGCATTGTCTATTGTTCGATTTGTTATTGAAAAAAGGTGGTCCAAATTGTTTTCTGGTATTTGGACTCTGGTTGCTCCAAGCATATGATCGGAGATCGCTCTCAGCTCAGAAGTTTCGTCAGCAAGTTTCTTGGTACGGTTCGATTTGGAAATGATCATATTGCAAAGATAATGAGTTATGGTGAATATCATATTGGGAATTTATAATTTCAATAGTGTATTATGTGGAAGGTCTCGGTCACAACTTATTTTCTGTCAGACAATTTTGCGATGCAAACCTAGAAGTTGCTTTTCGAGAGCATACGTGCTTCATTCGTAATTTGGAAGGGGTTGATTTATTGAAAGGTGCTCGAGGAATAATTTGTACACTTTGTCTCTACAAGATATGATGGTCACTTCTCCCGTATGTCTTCTCTCCAAAGCATCGAAGACAAAGTCATGGTTATGGCATCGACGGTTATCTCATCTTAACTTTGACGCTATTAATAAATTGGTGAAAAACAAACTTGTTCGTGGTCTTCCTAAACTTACATTTCACAAGGACCATTTGTGTTCCGTGTGTACAATGGGGAAAATCACTAAGAAATCATACAAACCCAAGACTAAAGACACCAACCAAGAGAAACTTTATTTGTTGCATATGGATCTTTGTGGGCCAATGCGTGTTGAAAGTCTTAGTGTTAAAAAGTACATCCTCGTCATTGTCGATGATTACTCTCGGTTTACATGGGTGAAATTTCTTACAACAAAAAATGAGGCACCTAAATTCATCATCGGATTTCTCAAGATGATTCAAGTACGTCTCAACACTATTGTCTGACGCATTCGTACAGATAATGGAACTGAATTTGTGAATCAAATCATGCGTGATTATTATGAAGAAGTTGGCATATCTCATGAAACATCCGTTGCTCGCACTCCACAACAAGACGGTGTCGTTGAAAGGCGAAAATGCATACTAATGGAAGATGCGCGAACAATATTAATTTACGCAAAGGCTCCGTTGTTTTTATGGGCAGAAGCAGTATCAACAGCAGTTTTCACCCAAAACCAGTCACTAATTCGTAAACGCCATGGTAAAACACCTTATGAGCTTCTACATGGGAAAGTACCAGATTTATCATATCTTCATGTATTTGGTTCTCTTTGTTATCCAAATAAGGAGGTGACAATTTGAGAAAACTTCAACCCAAGGCTGATATTGGTATTTTCATTGGTTATGCACCCACAAAGAAGGCATACCTAATCTACAATAGTAATTCTCGTAAGATCCTCAAAACTATGAATGTTGATTTTGATGAGCTGACAACGATGGCTTCTAAGCAAAGCAGATCTGAACCCGTACTTCATGAAATGGAACCCAGTAACATTAGCTCTGGTCGTGTCCCAAATAACCCTTCTTCATCATCATTTACACCACCTTCTAGGAATGAATGGGATACGTTGTATAAACCTTTCTTTGATGAATTCTTTACTCCTTCAAATATTGTTGCTCTAGAACCTGAGGTAATAGCTCCGGTCAACAAAGTTGTCGCTCTAGCAACCGAAGCACAATCAGATACGTCTACACCTACAAGTGGTCAAGATATACCTTCAACAAGTAATTCTCAATAAACATATGTATCAACTACCCATGTCACACCTATTGATGATGAAGAGGATAATGATGATCACGATTTGGAATTCGCTCAAATGCGTGAACTTCCATTCTTTGGTGTACCTATTCCCGAATCTAATCAAGCCGGGTCGTTCACCTCAGAAGAAGCTCCTACTATGGTCTACTCCAATCCACGGATTCGTGAACATGACAGCAAGTGGACAAAGGATCAACCTATAGATTCTATTATTGGTGACCCTAATCGTCCAGTATCCACATGAAGTCAGTTACAAGAAAGTGAAATGTTTTGTCATTTCGATGCTTTTCTCAGAGAAGTTGAACCTAAGATGTGGCAACAAGCATTTACCCAATCTTGTTTGATAGAAGCCATGCAAGAAGAACTTAATGAATTTGTACATATTGAAGTATGGGAACTTATCCCATTCTCGGATCAAGTACAGTTACTCACATTGAAATGGGTTTACAAGGTGAAACTCGACGAGTTAGGCGGAATTTTGAAGAACAAAGCTCGACTAGTAGCTCGTGGATACAAGCAATTATTGGGCATCGACTTTATGGAATCCTTTGCACATGTTGCCCGTTTGGAAGCTATTAGACTATTCCTTGCTTATGCAGCCCACATGAATATGATCGTTTATCAGATGGATGTGAAGACGACATTTCTTAATGTTGAAATCAAGGAAGAGGTCGATGTTCAACAACCGGATGGTTTTGTGAATCCTAAATATCCTAATCATGTGTACAAGCTTAAGAAGGCTCTCTATGGGTTGAAGCAAGCTCCACGCTCATGGTATGATCTATTGTCACAATTCCTCATTAAGCAAGGCTTCGCTAAAGGCAAGGTGGATCCCACGTTGTTCTTTCAGAAACAAGGTAAAGATATGATTATGGTACAAATATATGTTGATGATATTATATTTGCTGCCTCGACCCAAACCTTATCTGATGAGTTTGGGAAACTCATGTCTTCAAAGTTTAAGATGTAAATGATGGGCAAGGTATCATTCTTTTTAGGACTTTAGATATCTCAGAGTCCCAGAGTCATCTTTATCAATTAATCCAAGTATGCCCTTGAATCTCTTAAGAAATATAAGATGGAATCTTGCGACCCCGTGGATACTCCAATGGTAGAATGAACTAACTAGATGCAGATCCACATGGGATTGTTGTTGATCCGACATTTTATCGTGGAATGATCGGTACCCTTCTGTATATCACAGCTAGTTGACCTGATCTTCAGTTTGCTATATGCATGTGTGCTCAGTACCAAACTCGGCCTACTGAGTTACACATAGCTACTGTTAAACAGATCTTTCGGTATCTTAAAGGAACCATGAATCAAGGACATTGGTATTCGAAGGACTCTTCCATTGCACTTATGGCATATGCAGATGCGGATCACGCGTGTTGTCAAGATACAAGGCATAGCACGAGTGGAACTTTGCAACTACTAGGAGATCGACTAATCAGTTGGGCATCTAAAAGGCAGAAAAGTGCTGCAATTTCATGTACGGAAGCAGAATACATAGCTATGTCTGGTTGCTTTGCTCAAATTCTTTGGATGAGATCGCAATTAACCGACTATGGTCTTGGTTTCAACAAAATTCCGATGTACTATGACAACAAAAGTGCAATTGTTTTATGCGGCAATAATGTTCAATTCTCCCGGTCAAAGCATATTGACATTCTCTACCACTTTATCAATGAGCAAGTGGAAAATGGAGTGATCGAGCTTTACTTTGTCCGATCTGAGTATCAATTGGCGGATATTTTCACGAAGACTTTAGATCGCGCTCGAATGGAATTTTTGGCCGACAAGCTAGGTTTGAGAACATTTTCGCCCGAGACTCTAAAGGAATTGGCAGCTGAAGCGAAAGAATAGTGGTGGCAAACTATTCTCTGTATCCTTGGTGATCATCTGTATATATTGTTTATATTTTTATCCACAAAAGCAAAATACAAAAATATAAAACTATATAAAAACCATAAAATTGAAAAATTTAGAAAAATCCAAAAATATATTTTACTTTATTTTTAAAGGCATGTCTTTTGGTACGATAATATTTACGGCCTTAGAAATGTTGATTAATATTGACACGACACCATCAATAGAGTTCGTACAAAAGTTGTAAATATTTCATAAAACATGCCTATATGGCTTGTAGTTATTTCTGACTGCAACCCGTTTTTCATATTTAAGTCAAGTATTTCTTATGAAAGTTTTGGCTCACAACGGGAATTAATTTTCTCGGGCATGGTTTACTTTATAACCATGTAAGGTATTGTGTTTACGTTATAACACAATCTAACACGGATTTATGTACGCATCAATGCATTTATTTGTTAAAACAAGAGAAATCTTGTTTTTATGAAGTTATCATCTCCACAACCATCGCAATCTACAATTGGTATCTACATACTCGACGATGTGACTACTCAAACGACGACTACAACTCTTTCAATAGAACACAGGTCAACAATTGATGGAGAGCAATTGTCCAGCATTCAGAATCTTTGATGCCGAAAGTGCCAAATTCACAAACTGGTGTCAAGACAACAATACTAATCATACATTTGGTGTCAAGAGATGACTTCAGACGTGACGAGGTGACCAATCATTCAGACAAGAACCATTTGATCTTATCATATGATGTTCACATCAATCAGGTCCAACCTTGTCAATTCATTCTTATATGGTGAATATGTGATCATGTTACAAATCGGTATCATCTCTCACACATTGGTATCATGAAGATTAAATGGACTTGAATTTTTCTTCCCAAAAACTTTGTTAAAACTTCATTAAATCAATTGATTTCAAAAATATCGGTTGGGTTAATATTTTTAATATGGGGGAGAAAATGTGATTTAATATGGGAAATGATTTATCAAAAATGGTTTGACTTAACGTGATAGCTCATCCCAACATGTGCGAAATGTTTTCGAATATCGTGGCACATGTTAAGGGGGAGCAAAATGGATTTCATGGTGATTTATACTTACCCTCAACCCATCTATTTCACGACGATGAAAATTGTGGTGTCATAAGGATGGTAGGAGAGGTTAAGTCCAATGATTCTTCCAAAACTGGAGGAATCTTCCCAAGGACATTCCGTAGCTAGAAATAGTAGTCCTTAGGAAAGATGGAGAAAGATTGTGAACGTAGCTGAATGCCGACCAAGTACTTAAGTTAGCACTGGAACAATCACAACAAGGTGCTAGTTACGACGTATTGGTAAGCATTGAAGGGGTTGAAGAATGAAAAAGAATTGTAAAGATAAAGGGTCTAAAGAAAGAAGCCCTCCTTACAACCTTAGGCAGAAACCGGGTTGACACATATGCTATTGAGATCATTTTAATGATGCTCGATATTGAAGATAGACATCATGGACCCAGTGATGCATTGCACAAACCATCCCAGCTAACTCAGATATCTCTCAACAGATATTTGTTTTAATCACACGGAGATCAACACGTTATATATCAATTTATTCACTTCGAATAAATAGGTATTGGAATGGTGGCACTCCTCTCCAGCCTCCGATCACTAAAATACAAAATGCAAAGTTGAGTCTAGAGCCATTTGAGATCATCAAATATCTCATTAGGACACACTTTCATAATTCCTTGCTTCCTCACACACTGTGAAAAGTAAGAAAGATCTTAAGAGTCCTACGCAAAATCTTCATGATCTTGCCTGAACATCCGAGTAATAGGAAAGTATTTACAATGAAGATGGAAATCCTTCTTGAGCGAATATCAAAAAGCTCATGGTAGGTGACTTGTGAGATTCTTTAAGAATCAAACTTGTGATAACTGGAAAGCAACAGTTTTTTAATTCTTAATTGAATTCAAACACGTTCCAGGCCTCTACGCAATATCTCAGTGATCTTGCCAGAACACTTAGAGTGACACCTTAGTGTTCACAGTGATGAGTGTAAATCCTTCTAGTGTTAACCTCAAACAACACTTGGTAGGTAACTTGCAAGATTCAATATGAATCAAGCTCGTGACAACTGGAAAGCAACGATGGTGCGATTCTTTAATGAATCAAACTTGTTCCAGGAATCAGAATTGACGGCTTCAATCATGCGGATAATTTTATCCAAATGATTCACTCTTTACGTTCGTAGTCAGCTTTGGACGGTCGAGTAAAGAGAACGGGTTTACCCGCAAAATCTTGTCAAGGAGGTTTTTAATTAAATCTACCTGCCACAAGGACGATATTTTATATCGTCCAACGGTCTTCACCGACCGGAGGTAAAATGCTACCGAATTAGAATGAAATGTTTAAAGCCATTCCATTCGTGTCTACTTATGTTGTGGCATTTGAAGACGGTGGCCTTGCGGAATCTGAGAAGAAGTCGCCCCCGCATGCTTATACTTTATGCACTTAATACTTCATCTAGTTCAAGAAAGCCTAAAAGTCAAGTCTTCCGTTGTATCAAACTCTGAAGCTTTCATGAATTACAAAGGTATAAGTATGGGGGACATGTTGTCACGAGGAGGCCAATATCACAAGTGATGGATGCACAAGATCAAGGCAAAAGATTAATGCTCAAAATTGATATCTAAGATCACATCAACATGTTCACTAGAAAAGAAAAAGGAAAAGAAAGACGAAGACTACGAGCTCAAGATAAGCATAGAATGCTAGGTTTATTTTATTATTGTAACTCAGGTAACGCCCTTGTTTGGAGTGACCTCCCTTAGGGGGAGATTGTTGGAAACACGTTTTACGTATTAGAAAGGATCGGTCACTCTAACAATAGTCTAAGTAGTAGATCTTAGTTTAGTTATCTAAATAGTAACAAACAAGGCCAATGCCAAGCCTACAACTTGCGTAGGTCGGCGGCCCAATGTAAGCCCAAGCCCATCTCATGGGCTTGGGTATATAAACCCTCTCCTTAGTGGGAGAGGGTGTTGGTTCACATTATTTTCACATAGTAGAAAGTGTTTTTCTATATACTTTCTTTCACTAAGTGTGTGTGTTCTTACCATATTTCTATCTCTTTCTCTCTCTAAACATAAGCAAGATTTACAATATCTTACATCATGGTTCTTAAAAAAGCAAACGACACTTGTTATTTCCTCAAACCGAGGTCGAGTATGTGTCGGCGGGTAAAGCATGTCAACAAGCATTATGGATGAAGCAAGATCTTGTTGACTATGATATCAAGTTAGAGGGCGTGACCATTCTCTATCATAAAAAAGGAGCCATTAATCTCAGCAAGAATCCCGTGTTACACTCATGAACTAAACACATCGATATTCAGCATCACTTTCGATGGGACAAAGTCCAAAAAGGTAATATCTCCATAGAAAAGGCATCCTCGGAAGATAACTTGTTATTTTGATTATGTAAACATGTATTTTATTTCCTATTTTATATATTTATGATGATTATATGATGATAAAAATGTTATGTGGGGATTTGTTGTTGATAATTATGGATAAAAAGATGAAAAACTATAAGAAACAAGTCTAAAATCTTGTCTAAATATGTTGGCTGTATAAAACAGTAAAGAAGCAAGTCATAAATTGATAAAATGATGAAGTGGAATAGATTTACAGTAAGCTATGGGTCTTGTACACATGTGAGAGTTGGCCATGCAATGGAATCAAAATAATGAGTTAGATATGATCAAAACAAGTTTAGGGTATAAATCTGAAGTTACTGTTTTGGACGATTTTTAGAAAATACTTAAAGGATGATTCAACAGTAGCTATAGAAGAGTTAAATGTAGAAAATATCATGTAGTTTATGTGATAAAAATTTGAGCTTCTATCTCCATATAGAACTCAAGATATGGCAGTTTTGGTGAAGATGAAGTTAAAAATCAGATTTTTGGAAATTAAAGAATAATACTATTATATAAGCACTCACATTTTAATATATAAAATGTAAAATAAAAACCCACTAACTTATAAAACTTATTTATATAAATATATATATAAAAGGTTAATCAAATGGATAAATTATAAATGGTGGTGAAATAATGTTTATAAGTAATAAAAACTATAAACATGATTTTTACGACTTTTTCGGCTATTGCCGTAAAATTAACGTTTTTGTTAAATAAAACTTAGATGGTTGGACCCGTCTAATGAAAACTTTATAAAACTTATATACTGATATATAGACATGTATAACAAGTAAAAACCGATAAAACCCGAACTTTAGGGCATACGGACATTAACAAGTTAAATAAACATATTGGACTAATAAATGGACTAAATAGGATAAAAACTTGTAAAAAGAACTTATTGGGATTAAACCCATTAGGGCCCAACTTGAAAGTTTAAATACTGATAATATAAGTGTGAAAAGGATTAATAAGAGTTAAAGAACTTATAATAAGTTGATTGGACTTAAAACACGTAAAAAGGCAAAACTAGTAAACTAGTATAAAGGTTATCGACATATAACACAAAAATGAGTAAACGAGAATATGTAAACCCACTTGATCATCATATATATATATAATCATCATATGTATACATACTTGTTATTTTTATAAAGTCATTGGACAAACGTCTAAGACCGATTATTATTTGTCTAGGTTTCCGTGATTGAAGCACGTACCGTACGTCCGAGTTGCCGATAACCCGCCTTCCCACATCAACGTGAGTTCATAGCCTCACACTCTTTTAAATGTTTTATAAATGCTTTATAAACCCGCGAGGGAGATAACATGTTAGTTTTTATAAAAGTTTGGACACCATTTGTCCCGATTGTTTGTTTATTGATTTTGGACCCGAATGATTGAATGACCCGATTGTATGACCCTATGAATGATTAAAGGACCCGATAGATGAAATTAAATGGATTATTAAAGTTAGGTTATGTCACTAAAAGTCCCATTAGCATGAATTGTGAACTACCGGGAGTTGGTAGACGCTTATGCATTTAATAGTACTATTTGGGGACGATCACCCCAGTTCGCGCCTTGACGGTTGATCCCCGTCGGGCCACATTGATTGGTAAGCGAATTTATGTATGAGAAGATTTCCAATAGCGTGACCTTTGTGACGACACGCTACTTTAGATGGGCAAAATTGGTATCGGGTTAGCTACCCGTTTTGTTTTAGTAAGGTAACAATGTCATGCGGCTTGTAATAATCCAAATCACCGAAATACTATTAGACGCTTCGAATTACGATGTATTGCCTGACTAGCAATACAGGGTCATACTATTGATATTATATTCGTGTTTTGGTTTTCATAACCATATTCATATAACGGTTTTTATTTGATTTTATACAACGTCATAAGACGTATTGTATGATTGTTTTTACGACATTGGCTCATATAATAATTTTTAAGGCAAATGCCTATATTATGATTTTCGATAAGGATTTGTATAAAATGACTTTGGCTATTTTATGGCCTGGCAAAATGATTTGTACAAAATGATTTTCAGTAAAAATTTTATACTGATATTATATTGATGGATTTTATTAAACTCTATGAATTCACTCGGCGTTATCGCTGACCTTTTCTTTTAACATGTTTTATCTCAGGTACTTGAAGGTAATTCTCGGGAAGACAACAAGAATTCATGGCCCGCACTTAAACAATATTTTTCCATTTAAACACTTGTAAAACTTTTGTATGAAATGTAATGACTTGGGACCTATGTAACTTTGATGTTTATGAATGGAAATGATTTATAAATAAACGACGCGATTTTTATGCGTTGTCTATGATGTGAGTAATGTGCTATCCCGTAACACCAACTAGTCTTCCGCTGAACTGAGTTGTATAAATTTGGGGGTGTTACAGTTTGGTATCAGAGCTCTCGTTATAGAGAACGAAAGATTTTTAAAACTAAGGTTTTGAATAAAACTTTTCAAAATCTTTTAACTAAAAACATTTTTCTAAAAATGTCTAAAAATCTTTTGACTATAACGGTGCCGAAGAATTCCCGAGTTACCGACAAGGCCAAGACTGAGAAGTGTTATTTTAATATATATATATAACTTGGATTATATATATGATGTAATTTTATTACATGATTGTTTGATGATTAATTTGATTTTTATACGAGGTATTTATACGACGTAGATTGTCACAAGTAACCCTAAATCCCCTAGTAAATTAATCGAAGCTATTCTCGTAGGAATTCTAGCTATCCTGGATCTAAACCAAGTTGTGGATATTTATGATCCCAACAAATGGTTGATATTCGTAAAAATGTAGGTATTAATTGATTGTGATACTGAAGAAGAATTGGCGAGATTAAATATGATATCGATGTCATGACGATCTTTCCTTATAGAGGAGTTTGACAAAACGTTATCACCTGGAAAGATGTCATCTGATTCGTTGTCATCCAATTCTTAAAATTGAAATCGAAAGGGTGAATGTTGCACTTGAGGCTGTCATTGGAACCATTACCCAAAAGCCTCATGCCACTAATACCTTTCCGAGAAGTCTAATTGAATGTATGAGTCATTTCATACTAGTGACTCATTTGATAATTGTTGTTGTAAGAGCTATAGGATTGGAAATTAAGTGTTGATTCATATTGAAATTGTATTGCCTTTACAAGGCTGAAGAATAAGGTTGTAAGTATTGGAATATGAGGTAGGATATCGAATTGAGTATAAGTTAATTGAAAACTTGAATAAAGTAAAATTTAACCTGTATGGAATATGAGATTGTTAATATAAGTCGTTAAGTTTTGTGATTGAATTATAAGGTTTTAATTGATTGTTGATTCGTGTTAAGTGTTGTTCCTAGACCATTGTCCACTAACGAGGATGCCCAGTGTCCAATAAATAAATTGAAGAAATCTTCTTCTTAATTGAGACCGATGGATCTTTCGGGACATGTGGAACACCTAATGACTCCTGTAGATTAGTATTCATTGTGGTATCTTTTAAAAATCCCTAACTTAACTGAGATATCAGTTGGTAGGATGAGTTCTGAGAATTGTATGACATAGTGACGCGTAATGTGTTACGGTACAATTTTGACTTGTTTGTGATTAATGAAAAGACTACCTTTGATTACTAAATTCTACATGTATCGATGTTATCTATATTTTATTGCTTCATCCTAATGTTCACATTAGTGATGTAACCATTGAACAAGTACTCATCTTGAATTGAGTTACGTTGTGAATTATTCTTCCTGAGTGCCATCGAGATCATGAACCTCATGATTGATTGGCAAAAGCTCATTTCCTATCATATCGTAGTTAATTCTTGGTGAACAAGCTTTCATCACTCTTTTGCAGATCACACCTTATTTTTATAAAGTTAAAACGGTATCCTTTGAGAAAATTTAATTTTCATCACTATAAGGATTATTCAAAGTGAGATTTATAAGTGATTGTTATCGAAATGAAGTTGTTTATAAAACACTTTTGAAAACTTAATTGTTTGCATAACAAAGGAAATCTTTGTAAATTTATTTTTGATTCTTATTTAAGAATTAAGCATGAAAATGTTTTTATTATAAACATGATGATAGAGTTTTGACGAACTGAGTATTGCATCGTTAATCTTGAAATTGTATATAGTTGCGCGCCTACATACAATTTGGAATGGACCATGCAAGGCTGATTAGTAGTCACCATAAAACTAATGAATAAACACTACATTTTCTTTGAAGATTGTGAAAGATTAAATTTTATGAGATCTGCAAAAAGTGCAAAATAGGGACATATTGTTAGGGACACCTACATATGTGCCTGTAACACCTATTCTCCTGAGTCGAACTTACTCATCTGTGGAAATTGTCTTATTTGACAATTGACAATTCTTTCTTGTCCAATTCTCCCGTAGTGATATTCTTAGGAAAAGTATCCGATTACCGAGTGTTGATACCCGACTGGATGTATTGACATTTTTATCATTTCTTATGATTTGATTTCATTTGAATGACCTGGGTAACGATCCGAGGAGCTTTCGAATGCGTACTCGAGTCATGAAAACATGGGATATATTCATATTCGTTAAATGTTTTCGTCTGAATCTGATTTGAAATTCTCTCGCGTAGATTATGCGTTGACCTTACTCTTTAGATGGTAGTTGTGTCTCCATATATCCTTGAATTTGTGAAGGATTATGAGTTATTATTAGTCTTTTGAGAAGTTCACATCTTATCGACGGCAATGAAACTGAAAAGTTGATAATGCCGGTAGAATGGATTGATTGATGATGACATGACGATATTGTCTTAAATTGATGGGAACTCGAGTAGAATTCCCCTAAAAAGATAAGATGTTGATTATCAGAAGCGATATAAATAATTCTTGGTAGATGACGATATCCTATATTTGGAATTGAAATTATATTGTGAATGATTGTGAATTAGTCATAGATATTATAATCTAGAATGAACTTAAAATGAATGTATTAAAAGATGTTTATCATATCTGAAACTTTAGGAGGTATTTGTTGATGAATTACCTAGACTTTTGCCATTAAGGCAAGTTGAAATTAGTATTGATTATATTCCCGGTGCTGCACTTGTGGCGTGTGCACTGTACGTCAGCACCATCTGAATTAAAGGAATTACCGTACAACTGAGAAAGTTGTCGGAGAAAGATTTTATTATACCAAGCCTGTCATCCTGAAGAGCTATGGTGTTATCTTTCCTTATATTTATAGATTACTGTGACTGAGTAAATTGGCAATCGAAAACGATATCCATAACTCGAAATGGAAGAATTGTTCGATCATTTACAAGGTTCTAGCAAATTTGATCCATAGCATGGTTATCATCAACTTCGCATCTGCGAAAGAGATTATCTATTCCAATCACTACATCCGGTGCTTATAATGAACATTATGAGTTCCACGTGATGTCGTTTGGATTGACCAATGCACATGTAGCATTCATAAATTTGGTGAATCACGTGTGTAGGCTGTAATTTGATAAATTCATGCTCATGATCATTAAGGACTATATGTTTGTTTATCAGAATAAGAGTGAGTTAATAATTAGTTATAAATTGCCCTGAATTGGCCGAACAGTGTAAACCTGAACCTTGAATAATTAACACGTGATTAAAGACTTGAACCTTTACATGATTAGACTATGTGATTAAAAGGATAATGGAATATAAATTGACTCTTCAAAAATTAAGAGCCCTTTTAAGACTTTGGATATTACGAAAAAGAAATGGAAATATGTTTTGACAAATGTTTTAACAAAGGATTTTAAGGGATTATTCCCTTATACACAAACCATTTAACTAAACTTCTGTTTAGGGGTAAATGTTTGTGTATACCTCAAGATAACTTAAAAAGGATTGAGGAAAAACCATTTATACTATAACCTGAAAACTTAAAACGACAAATTTGCTTTTCAACTAAGAAAATTTTGACCAAAGTATAAACAAAGGTTTTTTGAACATTTACGAAATCTTATTAAATATTTTCGATAAATCAACAAAAATCTTGTTAATTAAATTCAAATTTATTTTGAACATTTTATATAATTGGTCGAACTAAGAAATTTAAAATTTTTACGTTTACGCTTCAAAAAAAAAAATAATAAATAAAAAAATTAACTAATAATTATTTAATTAATTATAATAATTATCGACGCTTTAGACAACAGATTGAGTAAAACGGATAAAAATGATAGTTGAGACGAAACTAAAACTTAGAAAATATAAAGAAGGAATTTTGAATAAATACAGTTATGATATTTATTTCATCAGGAAATTAAATGTAATTACCGACGCATAATATAGAAAGAATGCCTGAGTGAATGATGGACATGATAATTATATCATCGTGAGAAGTGAATATAGATACCGACGCATTATGTAGAAAAGATAAAGAACCAATTAGGATATATTTCTTAATGATGAACGTGCAAAATAAATTGCGGAACAATATAAAAATAAACGATGTTTGTAAGAATGATAATATAGATACTGTTAGCCCTATATTTTATATAGTCGAACAAGAATGTAATAGGTCATCTTAGTCGTTAAAAGGTCTTGTATTGTAATAGGTTAGTCGGGAAAACCGGGCTTGGACTTTAAGCTAATATTGTCTAAGTTAGGGGCGTAAGCCCAAAAGAAAGCCAAGCCCGGCCCAAGATAAAGCCCACAAAGGCCTTAGAGCCGTGGGGTATATAACCCTCTTTCACATGTGAAAGAGGGTGTTGGTTCATTTCATTAAACACATAGTTTTAGTGTAAACCTTCCACCTCTCTCTCTACTCTCTCTCTCTACTTTTCTCCTCTTTCTCTCTCTAAGAATCTTGTGTTATGGATTGATTGGGAACAACATTTGGTATCAAGAGCCTATAGTGGATAGGTGATTGAAGATTCGTGTGGTTTGTTCTTGAATTTTCGTGGCCTTTTTGATCCATATCTCACGTCCCATATCTTTTTTTTTTTGTGTTTTTATGGTTTTTTCTTGATACAAATCATCTACATACTAGTTGTAGTGATTTAGGTATCTTGGTTTTGGCTAAAACACAAATTTTTTGGATCAAAAGTTGCGAAATTTCTTGTTTTTCTTCATTCCGAAATTCTAGCAAAAACTTCCATCGGAAAGTACAATTTGTACTTGGGCTTCCATCGCAATAACCTTACCATCGGAAAGGGTTTGGTTCTACATTGCGATCGTTGGATTTTATTACTTATTCCGATCTGGCATTCCGATCGTACTTTGCGATCTGGATTCCGACGGGTATAAGGAAGTACTTTATGTCGTTACTCTGCTTGAATTTTGTCAGCCACTTTGCGATCTGAGCATTGCGATCTGAGTATTCCGATAGACTTTGCGATCTGAGTATTCCGATAGACTTTGCGATCTGAGTATTCCGACAGGCTTTGCGATCTGAGCATTGCGATAGAGCATTCCGATCTGAAAGTGCATTGCGATAAGACATTCTGATCTGAACATTGCGATAGAACATTCCGATCTGAACATTCCGATGGACATTTCGATGGATATTTTGTTTGAGTAATTTTTAGACTTAGCCACTATCTAGACTAGTTTCGGAACGTAGTTTACACGAAGATTAAAAAAAAAAAAAAAAAAAAAGAGTTAAAATTTTTTAGGTCAGGTAAAATCAAATTTTTTCCCTACTAGTTTTTGGCTATTTCTAACTCAAATTCAAAATTTGGCGATACAAAATTTTTCGGCTTACCGTTTTGTCAGACTGAGGAATTTATTGTCGGACTGAGAAAAAATTTTTTCTGGAAATTTCGGAATTTCAATTTTAACCACACATCATCACAACAAATCCACTAAGATCTGCAATTCATCCACAAGTATTCACCATGTCTAACAACAACATCAACATTGCAACTGCTAATCAAATTCGTTTGGAACAAGGTGGCAACGGTAACCCACCTGTGCTCACTGCCGGTTGCTACGTTCAATGGAGATCTCGTTTTCTCAGATTTCTCGATGGAAAAGAAAACCGAACTGCTCTTCGTCACTGCCTTGAGAACCCACCTCCAGTTTTTGAATTCAAACCAATTACAACATAGGCAGAGGATGGTACTTCATCAACTATACGAGCTATGGAGGATTTTGACACATGTTCTGCTGAGAAAAAGAAACTCCTCCAAGCTGAAGCTGATGCTGTAAATTTCATACTCACTGGAATTGATAACGATATCTATTCCACAGTTGATGCATGTCCTAATGCTATGGAAATGTGGAATGCAATTCATCGATTGAAGCAAGGTGAGTCAATCAATGTTCAAGATCTCGAGACTAATCTACTTTGGGAGTTTGGAAAATTCACATCTGAAGATGGTGAATCCATTGACTCATATTACTCGAGATTCTACAAAATGATGAATGAGCTTGTCAGAAATCAGTGCACCATCTCCAATCATCATGCCAATGTTCAGTTTCTACTTCAACTCAAACCGGAATGGCAAAGGTTTGTGACTTTGGTCAAACAAAGGGAGGATATCAAGACTATATCTTACCACAAACTTTATGATATCTTGAAACAACATCAGAATGAAGTGAATGAACTAAGGGCTGAAAAGGCAGAACGGTCTGCTAATTCTATTGCTTTTGTGGCTGCTACTTCAACAAAACCCGTTCCTCGTCAACAACCACCTAATCATTCCTCGAAGTCATCAAGCTCATCCACCAAACCTCTAGCTGCTGCTAAACATAAAGCAAAAGCAATTGTCCCCACTCCACCTCCAAAATATGACACCGAGTCAGATGGAGACAGTGATGATGAACAAACTTCAAGGGACAAGAAGATTGAGGAACTCATGTCTTTACTCACCACAACTTATAAGAAGATCTACAAACCTACCAACAACAACCTCAGATCATCATCCAATGCCAGATATAAGGAAGTTGATCATGCACCTAGGTATGATCGTGATGCTAGGTATGATAATCAGAGGATGATGAATCAAGTTGGGGCTAGAGATACTGTAGGCACTCCGGTGGTGCAGACGACTGGGATTCAATGCTTCAACTGCAAGGGATTTGGGCACATGGCTAGGGAATGTAAGAAGCCAAAACGGGTTAAGGATTCGGGATATCACAAGGAAAAGATGTTGATGTGCAAGAAAGAAGAAGCAGGAATTCCACTCACAGCAGATGAAGTTGACTGGCGTGATGACACTGATCATGAAGCCGATGATCAAGAGCTAGAGGCACATTATGTGTACATGGCAAAGATTCAAGAAGTGATCCCAGAGACTGATGATACTTCTGGACCCATCTATGATTCTGAGCCACTTGAAAAGGTACCATCACATGATAACTATAATGTGTTTGCTAATGAACGACGGCATCCTGAGCAACCCGAAAGCATTAATGACACATATGTAATGGACACGGAGGATAGCAATATCTCTACGGATTCACAGCATATGTGTAATGATGACGGAAAAGCTGTTCAGGATACTGACTTAGATGAGGACCGTGATTTGCTTGCGTCTATTATTGACTCTTTAAAACGTGAAATTGATGAAAACAAAGAAGCTAATAAATGGTTGAAGCAAGCAAACACATCCTTAGCCGAGGAGATAGACAGGCTTAAAGAGTGTGATTATGTAAAAGAAGCTGATCGACGGGTTGCAATAGCTAATGGTTTGGTATATGAACGTAAGGTGCTCAACGAACAATATTGTTCTGAAGTAGCACACGAAATTCATATGTCAAAACAGAAGATATCGGAACTTGAAGAACAACTGCTGCTACATAAACTCCAAATTACTGAATTAGAGTCGGTTAACAAAGAACAAACTGAGCTTTATAAAACTCGTGAAGAAAAGGATATTGAAAAAATTCTTGCTTTGGAAAAGAGAGTCGACACGTTAAACAACATTGTTTACAAAACGGGTCAGTCTATTCAAACTATGAATATGCTCAATAGAAATATGAAAACGAGTTTTGTCAAGCCTGAATATCTCAAGAAAGCTCAAAGTACCAAGCCTGCTCTTTATGATATCGGTTGTTATGTTGATAATCTTGCTCTTATGCTCTCCCCTGACTGCGACGAAATCATTCGTCAACAAGAAGAAAGTCGATCAAACTTAAGTGATTTAATAAACCTTTCTGATTCTAACAATCATATTAAGTTTGTCCCTCAAAAAGAACTTTCAAAAGAACAAAAGATGTATAACAGTGTTCCACCACCAAGTGATGAACCACAAAAGAAAGTTTCTTTAAAAAGGAGTTTCAAAAAGCAATCAATTTTGTTAGAAAAGCGAATTTTGGATGAAAAACGTAAATGGGATGAGAAAAGCAAAAGTGTTCAGCAATTTGAGTTTATAAAACAAGGGGTTTTAAATTTGTACAAAGGTGTCGTCGACTATGAAAAAGTTTCTAGGGATACCATTTGGAATATTAAACCTAACCCACAAGTAGAAGTCGTCATCCAACAATGCATTGTTCCAACCATTGATGATCTTCCAAAAAATGTGGAAATGTTTTATAATGCTCTCACTGAGGAAATGTTAACTGATTTAAGCTATGTCAAATCTCTTGAAGATGAAGTTGATTTTCTTCAAATTAAATTAAAGACACAAGAACACCAACTTTCTAACGAAATTGATCGACTTTCCAAGGAATATTTTTATGCTGACCATATGAATGCTATACTTGGTGTGTATACCGATCTGGATCAATATTGTCATGTAGCATGTTTAGTGTCAGAATCGGACGCGAAATGTCGCAATCTTGAAGTAGAGCTTTCAAAACAAATTCAGTCATATAACAAACTTTCGAAAAGTTTTTCTCAACTTGAGAAACACTCCATTTCTCTTGAACTTGCTTTACAAAAAGGTGAAAAATCTCATAATCATAAAAAGTGTCTAGAAATGTCTGCTTCTTCGTTTCGTCTACTAAATGAAAAAGATTTCGAAATAAATGATTTGAAAGCTCAGCTAAAAGAAAGGGACATTGCCATTAGTGAGTTACAGAAACTCATTGAGAAAATGAAAGGAAAGTCTGTTTTGGGTAAACCATCTGCCGTTCGTCAACCGAATGCGGTTAAATGCCCTAAAACATCTATTTTGGGACAACCCCCACAGACTTTGCCTAAGATAGGAAATGATAAGAGCACTAATGTGATAGCACCTGGAATGTATAAGATGAACACTAGGTCCACTCAAACTGGAACAACACAGTTACCTCAAAATACTAGGAAAACTAATCAACGTGTGTCTTCTTCTACAGGAGTAAATCCCACTACTAGTGTTAGCGGACCACAGCTTAAGAGCACTAGAATTGAAGATAGAGTCATGCCTAACAATAGTCAAGGGAAGAAGAATGAAGTAGAAGATCACCGTAGGAATTTTAAGTTTTCTAAGAATAAAACGTCTGTAACTGCATGTAATGACAGTTTAACTGCTAAGACCTCGAATGTTGAATTTGTTTGTGTTGAATGTGGAAAATGTGTTCGTACTTTCAATCATGATGCTTGTGCTCTTAATCATAATGGCGTGAATGCTAGAACTAGGAAGCCTATTCGTATGCCCACTAGTACTAGTAAACCCACAAGAACTTTGAACCAATCCACTGAGCAACCACTTAAGAAACTAAGTGCGTTAGAATCCACTACTCTACGTAAACAAAGCAGGTTAAAGAAGCTTTATGAGAACATGATTAGGACATGTACACGGGGGTATTCAAGATTTACACCACCCGGATACAAATGGGTACCTAAGACAATCCCCATTCTAATTGGGTCTATGAATGTTAGCTTGCCTTTAGAATCTAGGTCCACTACTATTTTGGAACCCGTTTCTATCAAGGGCTCCCATTTGTCAAATGCTACATTGTCTTCTAATTCTTCTGCAGCTCGTCGAACTCATCCTATTCATAATGGACTCCGGGTGCACAAAGCACATGACGGGCAATCTCAAGCTTCTCATTAACTTCGTGGAGAAGTTTCTGGGTACGGTACGGTTTGGAAATGATCAATTTGCACCGATACTCGGATATGGAGACTTGGTTCAAGGGAATATCACTATAAAACGGGTTTATTACGTCGAGGGACTGAATCACAATTTATTCTCGGTTGGTCAATTTTGTGATGCGGATTTGGAAGTGGCTTTTCGGAAATCTACTTGCTATGTTAGAGACTACGATGGGAATGACCTTCTTACAGGTTCTCGTGGTTCTGATCTCTACACAGTAACTCTTCAAGACACATCTTCAACAAATCCAATTTGCTTAATGGCTAAAGCATCATCATCTCAAGCATGGTTATGGCATCAACGATTGTCACATCTCAATTTTGACACCATCAACTTGCTTTCTAAGAATGATATTGTGACCGGTCTTCCTAAGTTGAAATTCGTCAAAGACCATCTTTGTTCTTCTTGTGAGTTGGGGAAAGCAAAACGGAAGTCTTTCAAAACAAAGACTACCCCTAGCTCAAAAGGACGATTGGAACTTCTACACATGGATTTATGTGGTCCCATGCGTGTAGAGAGTATTAACGAGAAAAAGTATATTCTAGTGATTGTCGATGATTACTCTAGATACACATGGACTTTCTTCTTAAGGTCCAAAGATGAAACACCAGAGGTTCTCAAAAACTTTCTCAAGATGATACAACGCAATCTTCAAGCTCAAGTCTTAACCGTAAGAACGGATAGGGGTACTGAATTTTTGAACAAGAACTTGCAATCTTATTTTCAAGAAGAAGGCATCGAACATCAAACGTCTATTGCTCGAACTCCTGAACAAAACGGCGTTGTCGAAAGACGGAACCGTACTTTGGTAGAGGCTGCTCGAACAATGCTTTCTGCTTCAAAATTACCGCTATTCTTCTGGGCTGAAGCAATTGCAACTGCCTGTTATACTCAGAATCGTTCTCTCGTTATCCCTAGACATGAAAAGACACCTTACCACATCATCAATGGCAGGAAACCTACTGTAAAATTCTTTCACGTATTTGGATCTTTATGCTACATCCTTAAAGACGGTGAGAATCTCGACAAGATGAAAGAAAAAGGTGATGCATGTATTTTTGTGGGGTATGCTACATTGTCGAAAAGAAACAATTCATGTGAACTTTGACGAATTGCCACAGATGGTACTTGATCACAACAGCTCAAGTCCCGCACCTCAATGTCCAGCAATGGCACCTACACAAAACAGTGTACGTCCCGTGCACGAATGTCAACAAAGTACTCCTACAGCAGACTCGACGGATACGACACATATGAATGAGTTGGTTGATTTATATGATCCAATGTTTGATGAATATTACTATGGAAACAATCAAGTTGTGTCAAAGCCTTCCGCTGTCAAGACTACTGATGCACCTGAACAAAATCAACAAGACACAACTGCCTCTACTTCAGCAACCGTTGCTCAAGAGACAATTCCAGTGGATACTCAACAAACTCAAGAAACTGTCATACAACCAACATCACCAACCGTCAATGCTGAAGGAGGAAACAACAATCAAGCAGTCGATGCACAACCTGACGATGAAGAATTTATCAATCCGTTCGGTACACCGGTACACGAAGTCGGAGAGTCTTCTACTCAACATGTTGATCCGTCCAACATGCATACATTCTACCAACCATATCCATCCACTCACCATTGGACACGTGATCATCCATTGGAGCAAGTCATTGGAAATCCTTCACAACCGGTTCGAACACGTAGACAACTTGAAACCGATGGCGATGTGTGTATGTATGCACTCACAGTGAGTTCAACTGTACCTACAAACATCAAACAAGCCATGACTGATCATGCGTGGATTGAATCAATGCAAGACGAAATTCATCAGTTTGAACGCCTAAATGTTTGGGAACTTGTTGACCGACCCTATGGAATGTCAATTTTAGATTTCAAATGGATCTGGAAAAACAAACTGGATGAAGAACAAACCATCATCAAAAACAAATCTCGTCTTGTGGTTAAGGGATACCGTCAACAAGAAGGCATAGACTACGATGAATCATTCGCTCTAGTCGCTCGTTTGGAAGCAGTCAGGATATTCCTTGCTTATGCTGCACATAAGGGCTTCACGGTTTTTCAGATGGACGTCAAAACAGCTTTTCTCAACGGTCATTTGAAGGAAGAAGTGTATGTGAATCAACCGGAAGGATTCGTCGATCCTCATCATCCTGACAAAGTCTATCGTCTCAAGAAGGCTGTATATGGACTTAAACAAGCTCCAAGGGCATGGTACGAAGAACTTTCAAACTTCTTGGTGTCCAAAGGATTCTCCAAAGGTTCTATTGATCCTACTCTCTTTACTAATAAATATGGGGATGACATAATGCTGGTGCAAGTTTATGTTGATGACATTATTTTTGGTTCTACGAACCCAAAACTTTCAAAACGTTTTGAAAAATTAATGCACAGCAGATTTGAAATGTCAATGATGGGGGAGCTAAAATTCTTTTTAGGCCTCCAGATTCATCAATCCCCACGTGGTATCTTCATTAACCAAGCTAAGTATGCTCAAGAGATACTTAAAAAGCATGGTATGACCTCATGTGCTCGCGTTGGTACACCATTGTCGACCACATCCCTAGACGCTGACTTGTACGCATATCCCGTAGATCAAACGCGATATCGCAGTATGATCGGGTCACTTATGTACCTTACAGCCAGCAGGCCTGATATTCATCATGCCACTTGCTATTGTGCACGATATCAAGCCAGACCTACTCAAAAGCACCTCAAAGAGGTTAAACGGATCTTTCGGTACCTTAAGAATACTATTCACATGGGACTCTGGTATCCGAGGGAAACCGGTTTTCATCTAACGGCTTTTTCAGATTCTGATCACGCAGGTTGTCTTGATAGTCGTAAAAGCACCTCTGGTAGCATACAATTTCTAGGGGAAGACAAGCTTGTCAGCTGGTCGTCAAAGAAGCAGGATTGTACTTCGCTCTCATCGGCTGAAGCAGAATATGTGGCTCTATCCGCGTGTTGTGCTCAAGTCCTCTGGATGAGAACTCAACTCACGGATTATGGCTTCCACTTTGATAAAATACCTATGTATTGTGACTCAAAGTCGGCCATAGCCATATCTTGCAATCCGGTTCAACACTCCCGCACCAAGCACATCGATGTCAGATATCACTTCATCAAGGAACAAGTGGAACGCGGCATCGTGGAATTATACTTTGTCAGAACTGAGTACCAGCTGGCAGACTTGTTTACAAAAGCTCTATCGAAAGATAGGTTTGCGTATCTCGTTGGCCGTCTTGGTATGAAGTATATGACTCCAGAAGACTTGGAGGTTTTGGCAAATGAAGCTGCTTGATATTCTCTCACTATGACTTCTAAGCGCATCACAGCTTAGGACTCGAACCTTAACTAAGGAAAGTTTATCTCGGACGATAACTTATCCTTCTCAACGAGAAATTCATATTTCTCGGTCATGAGCTTCTCATAAAAACATTCAAAGTTTTTAAGTTCATGAACAACGATTTCTAAGTAAATGTCAGCTTAGAACTCGAACTTCAACTTAAGGATAGTATATCACGGATGATAACTTATCCTTCACAACGGGAAATTTATTTTTCTCGGTCATGAGCTAGTCACAAAACAATCAAAGTTTTGAGCTCATGAAAAACGGACCCGAAAGGGGAGTGTACGTTCAGTGCGCTTTCCCTAAGCAATAGAAGAGAAGTCTTCTATCCTGATTATTTTAAAACCGTTGAACACAATTTTTCAAGAATTTCTCAAAAGGTTTTTCTAAATCTTTCAAAATTGTGTGTTCAACACTCCCTTCCTCATAAGTGGTTTTTATATCTCAAAATTGTCATATGTTATTTTGATCAGTTTTTGAGGGGGAGCGTTTTAAAATCAAGCCTTTTAATGTTGTTGGGTACATCTCTAAAATTGTCATATTTTATGTATCCAACACATTCCGAAAATGATATAAAATTGTCAAATGTAATATATTATATCGGAAAAGGCATCTCAACTCCGTAACTCAACATATTTTGTGGTGTCGTTTTTCTAAAATTTTGTCAAATTTTGTCTCAAGACACACATATATTGTTGAGGGGGAGCGACCCGACTGAAAATGTCCCATGCTTCATTCGTGCACACATGTTTCTCTCCCAATCGGTTTTCAGAAATTGTCATATTTTAATAAATTAGTATCTCTAATATGATATTTTTATATTAGAGATAGGGGGAGAAAATGTGATTAAAATGTAATATATCGCAACATGTGATCTTAAAGACTCAAGTGCAACTCTTTCCTTCACATGCCAAACTATTTCGTATATCGATGCATGTGTGTAGGGGGAGCTTTTCGGAAATGTAAAACTGTCAAGTGTTAAAAGTTTTGATTTTTATCAAACACTTTGAATGGTTTTAAATGGTTTAATGGTTACGATCTATACCCAAAACAACCTACTAATCCACGATGGAACGATGGAGTCAAAAGGTGGTTTAGGATAGGAAACTAAGTCCTATGATCCAACCAGAACCGGAGGGATCTACCCAAGGACATTCCATAGCTAGAAATAGTTGTCCTTAGGAAAGATGGAGTGGAATGAAGCTGAATGCGGACCAAGTACTTAAGTTAGCACTGGAACAATCACAACAAGGCGCTAATGATGACGTATTGGTAAGCATTGAAGGAGTTGAATATTCTATGCAACTTAGGTAGAAACCGGGTTAACACATCTTTTGAAGACAAGTGTCATGGACCCAGTGATGCGATGCACAACCCTTCCCCAGCCATTCGAGTTTCTCTCAAAAGAAACTTGTCTCATTGTCACGGAAATCAACACGTATCTATTGACTTTCTCACTCCGAGTCAGTTAATATTTAAAAGGTGGCAGTCTGCTCCAGCCTCCGATTACCAAAATCCACTTATTGAGTCTAGAGCCAAACGAGATCTATCTATCATCTCATTAGGACACAATCGAGTCCTACGCATTATCCTTGTGATATTTCCAGAACATCTGAGTGATACGATTCACAATGAAGATGGAAATCCTGCTTGAGCCAGCATCAAACAAGCTCATGGTAGGTAACTTGTGCGATTCTACACGAATCAAACTTGTGAGAACTGGAAAGCAACTAAGTTTGCATTCTTAATTGATTCAAACTTGATTCCAGGTTTCTTCGCAAAATCCATGTGATCTTGCCAGAACATTCAGAGTGACACTCATTAGTGTTCACAGTGACGAATGGAAATCCTTCCAGTGTCAACATCAAACAGCACTGCGGTAGGTAACTCGCAAGATTCTCTATGAATCAAGCTTGTGACAAACTGGAAAGCAACAATGGTGCGATTCTTTTAGAATCAAACTTGTTCCAGGAATTCTGAATTGACGACTCTAATCAAACGGATAACCGTATCCTTTTTGATTCACTCTTTACGTTCGCAGTCTGCTTTGAGACGGTCGAGTAAAGAGAACTGGCTTCTACCGCCGGGAAACCCTGTCAAGGAGGTTCTTAATCAAATCTACCTGATCACAGGTACGGTATTTAATACCGTTTAACGGTCTTCACCGACCGGAGGTAAAACGCTACCGAGTTAGGGTGAAATGTTCAAAGCCATTTCATCCGTGTCTATATATGTTGCTGCATATCAAGAAGGTGGCGTAGCTATGCAACCGATGTCGATTCAGAAGTCACAAGAGCACAAGATGGCGATAATCAAGATACCTAAGAATGTACGAATGTAATAGGTCATCTTAGTCACAAGGAGTACAGATGAAGATCTCAAGCACTCAAAGTCAAATGACAAAGGCTCAAGATAAAGATCACGAAAGCATGAAGGAACAAAGCTGTTACAAACAAGATCAAGATCAAGATACAAGACCAAAGAAGGAAGATCTCCTCTACAAGAATGTATTCACTCAACCATCTTATGCTTTTTAAGCATTTTAAGATGACCGATACATTGGGGGAGATTGTTAGCCCTATATTTTATATAGTCGAACAAGAATGTAATAGGTCATCTTAGTCGTTAAAAGGTCTTGTATTGTAATAGGTTAGTCGGGAAAACCGGGCTTGGACTTTAAGCTAATATTGTCTAAGTTAGGGGCGTAAGCCCAAAAGAAAGCCAAGCCCGGCCCAAGATAAAGCCCACAAAGGCCTTAGAGCCGTGGGGTATATAACCCTCTTTCACATGTGAAAGAGGGTGTTGGTTCATTTCATTAAACACATAGTTTTAGTGTAAACCTTCCACCTCTCTCTCTACTCTCTCTCTCTACTTTTCTCCTCTTTCTCTCTCTAAGAATCTTGTGTTATGGATTGATTGGGAACAACAATAACTAATTAAATAATAAATAAATATTAAATGATATTAAAAAATCCTAGCTCCTTTTTTATATATATACACTAGTCCTCCTCCCTCCCAAAACAATATTGGACACTTAAAAGGGTCACAAATCTGTCACTAATGCTAAGTCTCCTTCCTCCCATACTATATGTGACACCAAAAAACTAATCTGTCGCTAATCCTTATTTCACTCACTGTGACATTGTGAACGAATTTGGCTAGTTTGACTTGTTTAGAGCTTGTTTATTGGCGTTTTTGGGCACAAGAGGCACCCTAAAACCAGTGAATTGTAGGGAGTCACTATCAAATGCAATAACACAAAAAAACAAACACCAATTCACCAAAATCACTATAATCAAATCATAAAATACACAAATGCAGAGAAAAAAAGGTACAAACAGTGGCCTTTTGGCCACTTTTGAGTTTTATCTGATTGTTAAAATGAGCTGTAATAGATAATTAAGTAAAAACAGATCAAATCTATACTATAAACTATCTTAGGGACAAAATTCAAGCCAAAATTCAAACTTTAAGACTCTAAAAAAGTCCCTAGATCAACAAAAAAAAAACTTCGAAAAAAATTAGAAAAATGGCACAATAGATTTTGAGCTCTGCAATATTTTGGCTTGTGAAACTTTGAAGGTTTAAAATTACACCCGAATAGAGTGTAAAAACACTAAAACAACACACCACCTTAAAACTAAAACCTATGATTAGTTGATTTCGAAAATCATCACAATGACTTAACTACTGAACACAAAAACTTTATTTTATGATTTTTCAGTTTAAGCACTTATCAAAACAGTTGGAATTGATGAATTTAAGCAACCTAAAAGTGGCCCATTGTTTTTTTGGTTTTGACCCACTTTAAGACCTAGACCATGTTAAACCAAACACTAGTTAAACTTAGAAAATGAAAACTTTTAACAAAGTAAGTAACAAATTTAAAGAACAAGTAATGAAACAAATGACATGGAAATAAAAGTGACAGAAAAATAAGCATCTAAGATTATCAAATAAGCAAATAATATAGAAATGTAAATCTTGCTTATGTTTTTAGAGAGAGAAAGAGATAGAGAGATGGTGGATTACACACACTTATAGAGAGAGAAAACCAATGTTTACTATGTGAAAAATGAATAACCACACACCCTCTCCAACAAAGGAGAGGGTTTATATACCCAAGCCCTTGTCATGGGCTTGGGATTACATTTGGGCCGGCCTACACATGTTGTAGGCTAGGCTTGTTCTTGTTTGATAAATAAAGAAAGTTAACTAAACTACGAGCTATTACATGGACTATCGCTGGAGTGACCGATCCTTCTTAATACGTAAAAACTATTTCCAACAATCTCCCCCTAAGGGAGGTCACTCCAAACAAGGGCATTACCCAAGTTACAATAATTAAATAAACCTGGCATACTATGCTTGTCTTGAGCTCGTAGTCTTCGTCTTTCTTTTTTTTTCTTTTCTGGTGAACATGCTGATATGATCTTTGATATCAATCTTGGGAATTAATCTCTTGCCTTGACGTGACGCCATGTCCCACATACTTATACCTTCGTAATTCTTAAAAGCTTCAGAGTTCGATACAGCGGAAGACTTAACTTTTAGGCTTTCTTGAATTAGATGATATATTAAGTGCATAAAGTATAAGCATGCGGGGACGACTTCTTCTTGGATTCCGCAACGCCACCGTCTTCAAATGCCGCAACATAAGTAAACACGAACGAAATGGCTTTGAACATTTCATTCTAAATCGGTAGCATTTTACCTCCTGTCGGTGAAGACCGTTGGACGATATTAGATATCGTACCCGTGACGGATAGTTTCAATTAAGTAACTTCCTGACAGGATTTCGCGGGTAAACCCGTTCTCTTTATTCGACCGTCCAAAGCTGACTGCGAACATAAAGAGTGAATCATTTGGATAATAATATCCGCATGATTTGAAGTCGTCAATTCATGTTCCTGGAACAAGTGAAATTCAATTAAGAACCGCACCATCGTTGCTTTCCAGTTGTCACGAGCTTGATTCGTATAGAATCTTGCAAGTTACCTACCTAGTGCTGTTTGAGGTTAACACTAGAAGGATTTCCACTCATCACTGTGAACACTAAGGTATCACTCTGAGTGTTCTGGCAAGATCACTAAGATATTGCGTAGAGGCCTGGAACGTGTTTAAGTTCAGTTAAGAATTAAACCACTGTTGCTTTCCAGTTATCACAAGCTTGATTCATGAAGAATCGCACAAGTCACCTACCATGAGCTTTTTGATATTCGCTCAAGAAGGATTTCCATCTTCATTGTAAATACTTTCGTATTAGTCGGATGTTCAGGCAAGATCATGACGATTTTACGTAGGACTCTTAAGATCTTTCTTACTTTTCACAGTGTGTGAAGAAGCAAGGAATTATGAAAGTGTGTCCTAATGAGATATTTGATGATCTGAAATGGATCTATACTCGATCGTGCATTTTGGATTTTATTTATCGGAGGCTGGAGAGGAGTGCCACCTTTTCAATACCAATTTATTCGTAGTGAATAAATCGATAGATAATGTGTTGTCTCCGTGTGATTAAAACAAATACCTTTTGAGAGATATCTGAGTTAGCTGGGATGGGTTGTGCATTGCATCACTGGGTCCATGATGTCTGTCTTCAATATCAAGAATCATTAAAATGATCTCAATAGCATATGTATTGACCCGGTTTCTGCCTAAAGTTGTAAGGAGGGCTTCTTTCTTTACACCCTTTATCTTTACAATTCTTTTTCATTCTTCAACCCCTTCAATGCTTACCAATACGTCATAACTAGCACCTTGTTGTGATTGTTCCAGTGCTAGCTTAAGTACTTGGTCGGCATTCAGCTGCGTTCACAATCTTTCTCCAACTTTCCTAAGGACTTCAATTTCTAGCTATGGAATGTCCTTGGGAAGATTCCTCCGGTTCTGGAAGAATCATAGGACTTAACCTATCCTACCATCCTTATGTCACCACAATCTTCATCGTCGTGAAATAAATGGGTTTTGGGTAAGTATATGTCACCATGAAATTCCATTTTGATATGCAAATCCGTTTTGCTCCCCCCTTAACATATGCCACGATATTCGAAAACATTTCACGTATGTCGGGATGAGCCATCACGTTAAGTCAAACCATTTTTGATAATTCCCATATTAAATCACATTTTCTCCCCCATATAAAAAATATAACCCAATCGATGTTTTTAATATCAATTGATTTAATGAAGTATTAACAAAGGTTTTGGGAAGAAAAATGCAAGTCCGTTTTATCTTCATGATATCAAACGTATGAGATATGATACCGATTTGTAACATGATCACATATTCACCATATTAGAAAAGAATTGACAAGGTTGGACCTGATTGATGAGAACATCATATGATAAGATCAAATGGTTCTTGTCAGCATATGTTGGTCGCCTCGTCACGTCTGAAGTCATCTCTTGACACCACGTGTACGATTGGTATTGTAGTCTTGACACCAACTTGTGAACTTGGCACGTTCGGCATCGAAGATTCTGAATGCTTGACAGTTGCTCCCCCTCAACTGTTGACCCGTGTTCTATTGAAAGAGCTGTAGTCGTTGGTTGAGTAGTCGCATCGTCGAGGGTGTAGATACCAATTGTAGATTGCTATGGTTGTAGAGATGATAGCTTCATAAAAACAAGACTTCTCTTGTTTTAACAAATAAATGCACTGATGCGTACATAGATTTGTGTTAGACCAAGTTATAAAGTAAAATTGATCCCTTACAAGGTTATAAAGTAAACCTTGCCCGAGAAAATTAATTCCCGTTGTGAGCCAAAGCTTTCATAAGAAATACTTGACTTTAATGTGAAAACCGGGTTGCAGTCTGAAATAACTACTAGCCATAAGGGCATGTTTTATGAAATATTTACAACTTTTGTACAAACTCTATTTATGGCGCCGTGTAGATATTAATCAACATTTCTAAGGCCGTAAATATTATCGTACCAAAAGACATGTCTTTGAAAAAATAAAGTAAAAATATTTTTGGATTTTTATGATTTTTATATGGTTTTATATTTTTGTAATTTTCTTTTGTGGATAAGAATATAAACAATATATACAGATGAACACCAAGGATACAGAAAATAGTTTACCATCACTATTCTTTCGCTTCATCTGCCAACTCCTTAAGAGTCTCAAGCGGGAAGGTTCTCATTCCTATCTTGTCGGCCAAAAATTCAATTCGAGCGCGATCTAAAGCCTTCGTGAAAATATCCGCCAATTGATACTCAGATCGGACAAAGTAGAGCTCGATTACTCCATTTTCCACTTGCTCCTTGATGAAATGGTAGCGAATGTCAATATGCTTCGACCAGGAGAATTGAACATTGTTGCAGCATAAGGCAATTGCACTCTTGTTGTCACAGTACATCGGAATTTTGTTGAAACCTAGACCATATTCGGTTAATTGCGATCTCATCCAAAGAGTTTGAGCACAGTAACCGGACATAGCTATGTATTCTGCTTCCGTACTTGAAATTGCAGCGCTTTTCTGCCTTTTCGATGCCCAACTGATTAGTCGATCTCCTAGTAGTTGCAAAGTTCCACTCGTGCTACGCCTTGTATCTTGACAACCCGCGTGATCCGCATCTGCATATGCCATTAGTGCAATCGAAGAGTCCTTCGAATACCAAAGTCCCCGATTAATGGTTCCTTTAAGATATCGAAAGATCCGTTTCACAGTAGCCAAATGTAACTCAGTAGGTCGAGTTTGATACCTAGCACACATACATATAGCAAATTGAAGATCAGGTCGACTAGTTGTGATATACAGAAGAGTACCGATCATTCCATGATAAAGTGTCGGATCAACGGCAACTCGATGTGGATCTACATCAAGCTTAGTTCGTTCCACCATTGGAGTATCCACGGGGTCGCAAGATTCCATCTTATACTTCTTAAGCGATTCAAGGGCATACTTGGATTGATTGATAAAGATGCCTATGGGACTCTGAGATATCTAAAGACCTAAGAAGAATGATACCTTGCCCATCATTGACATCTTAAACTTGGAAGACATGAGTGTCCCAAACTCATCCGATAAGGTTTGGGTCGAGGCTGCAAATATAATATCATCAACATATATTTGTGCCATAATCATATCTTTACCTTGTTTCTGAATGAACAGCGTGGGATCCACCTTGCCTTTAGCGAAGCCTTGCGTAATGAGGAATTGTGACAAAAGATCATACCATGCGCGAGGAGCTTGCTTCAACCCATAGAGAGCCTTCTTAAGCTTGTACACATGATTAGGATAATTAGGATTCACAAAAACATCCGGTTGTTTAACATAGACCTCTTCCTTGAGTTCACCATTAAGAAATGCCATCTTCACATCCATCTGATAGACGATCATATTCATATGGGCTGCATAAGCGAGGAATAGTCGAATAGCTTCCAAACGGGCAACAGGTGCAAAGGTTTCCATAAAGTCGATGCCCAATAATTGCTTGTATCCACGAGCTACTAGTCGAGCTTTGTTCTTCAATATTCCGCCTAACTCATCGAGTTTCACCTTGTAAACCCATTTCAAAGTGAGTAACTGCACTTGATCCGTGCATGGGACAAGTTCCCATACTTCAAGACGTATAAATTCATTAAGTTCTTCTTGCATAGCTTCTATCCAACATGATTGAGTGAAAGCTTGTTGCCATGTCTTAGGTTCAACTTCAGTGAGAAAAGCATCAAAGTGACAAAACATTGCACTTTCTTGTAACTGACTTTGTGTGGATACCGGACGATTAGGGTCACCAATAATAGAATCTATAGGATGATCCTTTGTCCACTTGCTGTCATGTTCACGAATTTGTGGATTGGAGTAGACTGTAGAAGGAGCTTCCTCTGAGGTGGACGACCCGGCTTGATTAGGGTCGGGAATTGGTACACCAAAGAATGAAAGTTCACGCATTTGAGCGAATTCCAAGTCGTGATCATCATGATCCTCTTCATCATCAATAGGCATGACATGGGTAGTTGGTTCGGGCGTTGGTTGAGAATTACTCGTTGATGGTATATCTTGACCAATTGTAGGTGCAGACGTATCTGATTGTGCTTCGGTTGCAGGAGCGACAACTTCGGTTACCGGAGCTATTACCTCAGGTTCTGGAGCAACAATACTTGGAGGAGTAAATAATTCATCAAAGAACGGTTGAAACAACGTATCCCATTCAGTCCTAGAAGGTGGTGTAAATGATGATGAAGTAGGGTTGTTTGGGACAAGACCAAAACTAATGTTACTGGGTCCCATTACATGAAGTGCGGGTTCAGAGCTGCTTTGCTCAGAAGCCATTGCTGTCATCTCATCAAAATCAACATTCATAGTTTCGAGGATCTTGCGAGAGTTACGGTTGTAGATTCGGTATGCCTTCTTTGCGGGGGCGTAACCAATGAAAATACCAATATCAGCTTATTTAAAACCACAGCTTATTCAACTGATCTTCTACAACAGAACATACAAACTTGGAATGGAATAACTTCTTTCTCAATGAGATTCCTAAAATAGATAGCAAATAGACATATTAAAATAACATAAGCTTCTTTACAAGCTTATTTGTCAGATAAGCTTGTAAAGAGGCTTTTGCTATAGTAAGTAAAATGAAAACCTATAAACTTGGACTTTTGAGAAACAGTCTTAATAAAAACTTTTGCAATGAAATTTAAAGGGACATAGTATATAACATTAACCAATAAGACAAACTTAATAAACTTATTTGTCAAGTAAGTTCATAAGCTGCTTATTACTTAATGGATCTTTAAAAAGACTCAATTTCTTGAAAGCTTTTCAAATGGACAAAAAAATTAAAGGAGATAATTAAATTTTACAGAAATCTAACACAAGCTTATAACCTACACTCATGAACCTATATTGTAAATATAAGTGCATCAGTTAGCTTATAACCTTGTGGGTCTCAAAATAAGCTTTAAAAAATTCCTTTGAGAAACTCTTTTGATAAAAACAGGATCTAAAAAAGTGCATAAAATAATAAAGTGCAGAAATTTAAAAGAGACACTTTTGACTAAATGGGGAACACAAATTTTATTCAATTCAAAATTCCCTAAAGTTACATAGAAGATTGAAAGATAAAATTTGGAAAAAAAATAACTAACTGATATGCTATGATTTTATACTACTTCAATGAGGTTACAATGAAACCCTAAATCGTATATGAACTCCCTAGTATGTCCTTTTGAAGAATATTGAAGATGCTTTGTAGATGATGTTCTTAAACTTGGTTCTTGTGAAATATATCAACCCATGTGATGATAGCAGGCTTGGAAATGATCTCAACCTTCTATTGTTGTTGTGGGGAGCAATAAAAGTGTATTAGCCATTTATTTGGTCAATCATTCAAAAAAATGACAATGACGTTGGGTATCTTGTGATGGTGGGGGGTCCAGTTGATGAGCTGGAGGTGAAAAGGCCATGTGGGATTGTTGTATGAGATGTCGAGTCAGCAATCAACATAACCCCTTTTTTGTATCAAAACCCCTTTGTTGTGAGTTCAATTAAAGCTGGAGAGGATTAGGGTTTATGGAGTGTAAAAAGTTATGTTTAATCCAAATTGGGTGATTAGAAATTGTTTCCCATGTTTTTAAGGTTAAACTTTGAGAAAATGCAAAATTCGTCCTTGTCTTTTTTGTAAACTTCAAACAGCTAAGTCCCTTTGTTAACAACTTTCACTTCTTAGCAAACTTAGTCCTTATGGTCGAAATGATCAAGTATAAAGACTATATTTGCAATACTTATTGAATCTTCAGGGGCATCCTTGACAAGTTTAGATACTTTGGGGACCAAACTTGTACATCTTAAATTCTTCAAGGTCTCTTTTGTAAATTCAACATACGGGTCCGGTTCTTTGTGCGGCTTCATTTCCCGTGTTCTTTTTTGCTTGAATCTTTTGATCTTTTGTTGATTTCACGATATCCGTACCTAAAATACACAATGAACAAATACAAGCATATTTTCCGGTATTTTGTAACATTTTTATACATTTTAAACCAGATTTGGACGATGAGACTATGTATAAATGCAGTCTCATCATAGAGGTGATTGAGCTCATCTAGACGTGCTTGCCTTTGTTGAGAAGGTGGAAGAATGCTTGTTGGTGAACAAGGTGAGTGAGTGTATGGAGATGAGGGTTCTGTAGGTGATAATCCATACCAAATGGATTCATTCACCGCTATAAAGGAAGGGATATAGGGAAAGTCCCTTGATGGTAGAGAAAGACCATAAATAGGTTGAAGATATTGAGAAAAGGGTGTTTGGGACAAGTGAACAAAGGTATATGGTGAATGATGGGAAAACATAGGTGCTAAGATCGTGGTGGAGAAACCTCGTCTTCTTCCAAAAATGGATTAGGAGAGGTTGGAGGTGTTGCAAACAATTTCATTGGTTGAAGTGTGGTGGCTCTAGGAGTTGTGGAGATAATTATTGGTGGATGATTTGGTGCAGGAGGTGGAGTGGTAGCAATTGGAGTCTTAGTTGGTGGTGGTGTGATAGGAGACCTTGTATGTTGTAGTAATGTACCAAGGTTTTGTGGTATCTCTTCTCGGTGAGGTGAGATGATGTTGGAAAAGGGATTTGGTGAAGGTGGTGAAGAGGTTTGAGTAGTGATACAACATGATCTCGTGACAACCCGTCAATTTCAGGTTGTTATTTTAATCTCGACTATTACGTATTACGTGTTTACTTTAATTAGAATTTAAAATTTGTCGACTAACCGAGAAGGTTATGACGTGAAACTAGCGTAAGAATGTCGATTAGATGAAAACCGACAAGGAATATGTTAGGTATCGATATTATATTTTCAAATAATCATAAAAAAGGTTTTTATTATATTTAATCTTTATTTCTCGTGTTCTACGTTTTAACGAATGACGAAGCGTTTTAACTTTCGAAAAGTATTTTTTTTACGAAACCCGAGCCCCGTAAATATTTTTCAAAATTTACAATTTACATTTTCTACCTTGTAAACTATTTAATTTCATTTTGGGACCAAAACTATGCAAATTGGCAAAATCTACCCCACTATCCCACTATATATTAAAATTCCACTAACTAAATTTTAATAAACAATTCATTTAACAAAAAAAAAAATCAATCTCTCTCTCTTTTCTTCCATTTTGGCCGTCCACCCTCCCCATCAAGTCCATCAATTTTTTTTGATTTCTACTTTGAATCAAGCAAATCTAAAAGAAGACCCATCTTGGAAATTCAACAAGCTTCAATTTGGTATAAATTTTTCCAACATGCATCCACTAATTTTTTCTTTTAAATTTTTGATGAAGAACATGTTGTTTGATCTATTTTTATGGTGAAACATGTGTTAATATTATTATATTCATAGTGGGATGTTGTTGCATGTTATTTATTTTGAGTGGGTTAATTTTTTGATGATCATTTTAGGGTGTTAGGAGTTAGATGGATGTGTTAGGATGATATTAGGATGATATTAGGAGTATAGAAATTGTTGGAATGTGTTGAAATATTGATTTGGTATGAGTTTTAACTAGTCATTTTAGACCAGTAGGTAAAAGGGTATTTTTGAAAGTCTTAGGTCTGATTATGAAATGGGATGATGTGATATTATTGTAGTAATCTTCAAGAAGCTCGTTTTGCCGCTTGAATGAGCTTCTAACTCATTACGAGCGAAAAGTTATGCTAGTTTTAGTATTCGTGTACCGGGAGACGAGTATCGGCACAATCCGAAAATTGTTGTCGATATTTGGATCGAATATCGGGGACTATAGAATGAGTTTTAAAAATGTTTAAGGACTGTTGTAAGTTTCTAAACCTCTGGTCATGAGTCTATTTTCAAACCCGAGTGTCGGTTTTGCAAACGGAATTGTTTAGATAAGTCAAAATGGTTTTACAAGTCAAAGGCGTAAAACTGTCCGTATTTTATAACACGAAGGTGTGACGGGAAGAAGGTCTTAGAAGTAATATTTTTTAATGAAACTTAAACTGAGTCTTACTCATATTATGTGTGAGTTTTTCACCAAGTTTCGTCGAAATCGGACAAGTCTAGATAGGTTAGATTGGTGTGTACATTTGGAGTGTACATGCTGATTGGTATTTTGGACACGTAGTTCAATACTTGTATGGCGTGAGTTGAGTATTCACTATTGGACATGGTGACTTAATCAAGTGTTATGTCATTATATAAATGACTTAGTTACTGGTCCGAGGGAAGTAAAATGATGGTTTGACTTGCGTTGACTTGGCGTCTTATGACGGGTCAATGTCGAGAGTGCAAGTGTTTAAAAGAATAGTGTTGAATAAAAGGGTATAGAAGTACACTTATATTATTAATTTTTCGGGATTGTTATGGTTATATGAAATTGAGTTTCGTATTATTTAAGTATTATTTATACTTGAGTCGTTTATTAACGAACGCGCCTTATTTGGTAGGTTGCGGTCTTCATGATTAACGGGCATCACATATCGTCGGCGATCGTCACATTACTACTATCGTACCAAGGTGACTCTATAGCCTCGCTTTGACATGTTTACTTGTTTTATAAAACCCGCGAGGGGGATAACATGCTTATTTTATCAAAATAAAAGGGGTACAACGAGAAGTTGTGGAAACCCTTATTATTGGAAAAGCATTTATTATAAATGAAGGGTACAACGAGAAGTTGTGGTAAACCCTCTTTCTTTTAAAATTGAACACAAATGACCCGATTGTATGCTTAGATGAAAGTTGTTATAAAAGTTTGTTCTAGCCTTAAAAGACCCATGAATCGTGAATTGTTAATCAAAAGGAACGCTAATACTATGGATAGATCTATCGGGGTGACACCCAGTCCGGTCGCGACTAGCTATCGCGTGGTGTTGTGATGCACCAATAATGAAACATCGGATGCAATTGTATAAGAGAAATATACGTACTTGGCTAGTGTGTTGGGCTGAAATAGTATATGTTAACGTTCAATGTCACGAGACTTATGAAATAAGAACAATAATTATGTCTGATCCACATGATTGTCAACACGGAAGGTTTATTCAGAATACTTGTGTTCGTTTATTTGATTTAAACTCTATAGATTCACTCAGCATTTTTGTTGACTTTATAGCATATTTTATCTCAGGTCCATGAAGAAGGCACTCAGGGAAGGCGGTTTCATGCAGCTTGCTTAATATAAATGTTTTGGCCCGCTTTTCTAAACTATGTCCATTCAAAGAAACTTTTATCGTTTGGTTGGTTGTGTAAACCTTAAAACTATTTGGGACCATGTGTGTGAACTGTTGTATCTTTAAACAAATGAATGGATGTATGTTTTATTAAAACGACTCATTTTGAGGCGTTTTCTATGATATTGAGATTGAACCATGATAGTAACACCCAATGACCCTTCCGCTGCTATGACCTGAAATTGGGGGTGTTACAGATTGGCATCAGAGCTTAAGTTATAGAGAACGGAAAGATTTTCCAAAAATAAAATTTTAAAATCTTTTGACTATAACATCTGAAGCGAAACCTCCGAGTTACCAATGGACGAGAATAAGAAAAGTATATATATGTTATAAATATTTAATTATTAATTATGCTTAAAGCATAATGAAATTACATTTATTTATTAATGTTAATTATTTGATTATTATAATACTAATACGTGATTTACAAACGACGCTGATTGTCACAATAGAAATCCCTGTCTTTTGACTCATTCCCCGTGAATCTTCGTTCCTTGTCTAAATTCTATTCTTTATTCTATCATCCATTCTTGTGTCTTTTCATCTATCTATTCTTATTTTATGTTATTCATGTTTTGTTATCACAAGCGTTGAATGAATACTCATTTTGATGTGAATTGTGTAACAGGATCATGCCGCCAAAACAGTTGACTAAGACTCAGTTACGTGCTATAGTAGCTGATCAATTTAAGGTATCTATGAATGCGTTTATGGCAAATATGAATAATGGAGCCGGTGGATCTGGTGGAGCTGGTGGATCTGGTGGGTCTGGTGGAGCTGGTGGATCCGGTGGAACTGGTGGATCTGGTGGAGCTGGCGATACTGGAGCTAGGAATACTGGAGCTGGTAATACTGGAGCTGGCAATACTGGAGCTGGCAATACTTGAGCTGGTAATACTGGAGCTGGTAATACTGGAGCTGGCAATACTGGTGCTGGAACTGGTGATGCTGATAGACTAGTGATTCCTGAAAACAAGAAGTGTAATTATACCTCGTTCATGAAATGCAAACCTCCAACTTTTAAGGGTACTGAAGGTGCTGTTGGGTTTATGCAATGGTTTGAAAAATTGGAATCCGTGTTTCGATTTAGTAGAAGTGAGGAAGGAGACAAGGTGATGTTTGCCTCTGCTACTCTTCAAGGGCGAGCATTAACTTGGTGGAATGGAAGAATGGCATCGATGGGTATGGATGCTGCTTATGCTACACCTTGGGTTGAAGTAAGAAGGTGGATGACTGAGGAATTCTGTCCAAGGAGTGTTATTCAGAGGTTAGAACAGGAACTATATCAGCTGAGACTGAAGGGTACTGACATCGATGGATACACAAACAGATTCCATGAACTTGCTCTACTTTGTCCAAACAAAGTTAACCCAGAATACTTGAAGGTGGAGAAGTATATTCGAGGCTTACCTACCAACATCCGTGGTGATGTGACCTCATCTAAACCTGCCAATATTGATGAAGCTGTTCGTATGGCCTACCAACTAATGGGTCAAAATACAAGACAAGGCTGATGGTGTTTCTGAAGGTAACAAAAGAAGAGCTGAAAATGATAGTGATGATCGTAGTGATAACCATCAATCTCACAGTAGGAATCAAAGCCGAAGGAGGGGTAATGCTAATGCGATGACTGAAACTGCATCTGCTGATAAGGGAACCAGATGTCAACGCTGCAAGAAGTCTCATACTGGTGAATGTGCTAAGTGTGGGATGTGTAACAAGTTAGGTCACAAGACTGAAGATTGTTGGGGACCATGAAAGAAGGGAGTGACGTGTTTTAACTGCCAAGGTAAAGGGCACATGAGGAACCAATGCCCTCAACCTCCAAAGAATGTACGTGGTGGAGATAACCAGGGAAAGCTTATTAGTTGGGTGAAGCCGAAGCGAAGCAAAACCCGAAAGTTGTCACTGGTACATTTTTACTGAACAACCGTTATGCTACAGCTTTATTTGATTCTGGTGTGGACAAAAGCTTTGTGTCTACAAGTTTTAGTACCTTAATTGATATCAAACCGGTCGAATTAGACGCGAGTTATGAGTTAGAACTAGCTTATGGTAAATTAGTGAGTACCAATCGTGTGCTCCTAGGATGTTCTCTTAATCTCTTGAACCGTATTTTCAAAATAGACTTGATGATTGTCGAATTGGGAAGTTTTGATATTATTATCGGAATGGATTGGTTATCCAAGTATAACGCGTCTATCTTGTGTGGAGAAAAGAAGGTTAGGATTCCCTTGGATGACAAGACCATGGTTATCGAAGGTGATCAGCGTAATTCACGACTAAAAATCGTTTCTTGCATTAAGGCTCGTAAGTATATCGAAAGAGGTTGTGAGTTATTCCTAGCTAAAGTAGTGGAGAAGGAATCGAAGGAGAAACGTGCCGAAGATGTTCCAGTCATTCGTGACTTTCTTGAAGTGTTTCCGGAAGATTTGCCTGGACTTCCGCCTCCAAGGCAAGTAGAATTCCAAATTGACCTAATTCCTGGTGCTGCACCCGTGGCTCGTGCGCCATATCGTTTAGCCCCATCCGAGCTGAAGGAGTTATCTGTGCAATTGCAAGAGCTATCTGATAAGGGTTTTATACAACCGAGTTCGTCACCTTGGGGAGCTCTTGTCTTATTTGTTAAGAAGAAAGATGGTTCGTTTCGTATGTGTATTGATTACCGAGAGCTGAATAAGCTAACGATCAAGAATCGTTACCCGCTTCCAAGAATTGATGATTTATTTTATCAACTTCAAGGTGCTCGTGTTTTCTCCAAGATTGATCTTCGTTCTGGTTACCATCAACTTCGCATACGTGAGGAAGATATTCCTATTACGACGTCTAGAACTCGTTATGGTCATTATGAGTTTCTGGTTATGCCTTTTGGTTTGACTAATGCACCTGCTGTATTCATGGATTTAATGAATCGCATTTGTAAGCCGTACCTTGATAAATTCGTGATCGTTTTCATAGATGATACTCTAATCTACTCCAAGAGCAATGAAGAGCATGCTGAACACTTAAGGATTATCTTGAACTTGTTGAAGAACGAAAAGTTGTATGCTAAATTCTCAAAGTGTGATTTTTGGCTTAATTCTGTACAATTTCTCGGACATGTGATTGATAAAAGTGGGGTACATGTTGATCCCACAAAGATCAAAGCCATCAAGAATTGGAGTGCTCCGACTACTCCAACTGAAGTACGACAATTTCTAGGTTTGGCTGGTTATTACCGAAGGTTTATTGAAGGATTCTCTTTGATATCGAAACCATTAACTAAGCTGACTCTGAAGAATAAACCGTATGTGTGGGGCGATGATGAAGAAGAAGCTTTCCAAACCCTGAAGATGAAACTCTATAGTGCGCCGATTTTATCGTTACCTGAAGGAAGTGAAGACTTTGTTGTTTATTACGATGCATCTCTTCGAGGATACGGTGCTGTTCTTTTGCAACGTGAAAAGGTGATCGCATATGCCTCTAGACAATTAAGGAAGAATGAGGAGAACTACACAACCCATGACTTGGAATTGGGCGCTTTGGTTTTTGCTCTACGACTTTGGAGACATTATCTGTATGGTACGAAGTGTACAATATTCATTGATCATAAAAGCCTACAATACATATTGGATCAAAAGGAGCTGAATATGAGGCAACGTCGATAGGTTGAACTCTTGAGTGATTACGACTGCGAAATTCGTTATCATCCAGGAAAGGCGAACGTGGTAGCTGACGTGTTAAGTCGAAAGGAAAGGGAGAAACCGATTCGAGTGTGTGCTTTGGTGGTGACAATTCATAATGACTTACCTGAGCAGATTTGAAACGCACAAATCGAAGCGTGCAAGAAAGAAAATTTTGCAGCCGAAAGATTTAGAGGAGACGGTGAAACATTTGAGACGCGAGCCGATGGTATCAAATGTTTGAGAGGTCAAATCTGGTTACCATTATATGGTGGACTGAGAGACTTGATTATGTTAGAAACTCATAAGTCCAAGTATTCCATTCATCCTGGATCGGACGAAATGTACCAAGACTTAAAAAAGTTATACTGGTGGCCGAATATGAAAGCTGATATTGCAACATACGTCGCGAAATGCTTAACATGTGCAAAAGTGAAAGATGAATATCAAAAGCCGTCAAGATTACTTGTCCAACCTGAAATTCCATTCTGGAAATGGGAGAGAATTACGATGGACTTCATCACAAAACTCCCAAGGACACCGTCTGGGTTTGATGCAATTTGGGTTATTGTCGATCGTTTGACTAAATCCACTCATTTTATTCCAATCAACGAGAGGTTCGGTTTGGAGAAACTCTCCGATATTTATCTGAAGGAAATCGTGTGCAAGCATGGTGTTCCTATTTCAATCATTTCCGATAGAGATAGTCGTTTTGCTTCTGGATTATGGAGATCACTTCAAAAGTCATTTGTGACACCCCCAAATCAGGTTTGCAGCGGAATAGTAATTGGGTGTCAGTAGGTGGATCACAGAACAAATGGCATACAAAGCATTGATCATAATTACATGATTTGAAATACAATTGATACAAATATGGTTTTAGTACAATCAGTTGAAATCTTGAATATCAGTTGTTACAAGTATCCCGGTTAAAACAGATCCCCCAAATATTATGATGCTCCTAAATGATGATCAGTCCATGCTCAAATAATCCAGCTTAATATCCTGAGAAAAACATGCTTAAAACAGTCAACATAAAGTTGGTGAATTCATAGAGTTTTGTAAAATCATAGTTCAGGACAGTATATTGTCCTACATAGTGTTGCACAAAGTTTGATATAAAAATAAAGTGTAGGATCTCAAATATCCCATATAGTATTTCATAAGGTTTGATAATAATCAAGTTCAGGTATATCAGTATGTTCCATGTATTAATGTACCAAATAATAAAAGGTCGAGTTTTAGAACCGCAAACATCACAAACATAGTATCGCACAAAGCCAAATACTATAAGCTAATTACATTCCCATATTGCCCGAAACTGAAACTTGACAGTTAAGTCCTTAACAAATAAGGACCCTTCGCCTTATCATTATCAAAGCACCCATAACAAAAATAAGTTCTCAAATGTGAAACATCTGTTGTCCTGGCCTAGGCACAGTGAGCATGACTCACCCAGATGGGGACGGTCAATCCCAAATAGATCTATTTATAACATTCAGGCAATTCAAAAATTCTAACAGTTTCGGATGCACGGGTCATGCGGGTTCATCTACAATAGGCAAATGTAATTAATGGTAACAGTTCAATTTGCGTTTCCTCCATCAACAGTTTATTAAATATAAGATATCAAAATCATATAGTCAAAACAAGTTATAGCATGTCTCCCCCTCGCGGGTTAGTAAAAACATAAATAGTAGTGAAAGGCGAGGCTATGAACTCACCTCAGTAGTACAGCAATAAGTGAATAGATAATCTGATAAGATGCTCACGATACAATCAACGACCTAAATAATTATAAGGTCTCAGTAAATGCATAACATAATGCATAAAAGTTTCAGAACAAGTCTGTGCATGCTTATACTGGTTTTAAGCATTTTATTATGATATCTGAATTTTAGTTCATCGTTGTACAAGTTGTAGTATTATTTATTTTAAGTATACAATAAATAATATCATTGAATTAATTACCCAGTTTAATTAATATTCTGGTACTTGTATCGTTTGTAAAGTTATTTAAATATAAATAAAGTTTTATCTATATTTAAAGTGATAGAAAATAAATATAATTAATATATTTATTTTTATAAGTTAATCATATTTTATTTATATCTCGAATATAAATAGTGCTTGTAAAATGTATACCATTTTAATTTAATTCAATGTTCCCGAGGCTTGTATAAGTATTAGTTTTGGGAACAATATAACAAGTGTTGAACTTTTATAATTATTTAAGTTTTACGTTTAAAATATAAATATTTATATATATAATTAGGGCTTAATAAAGTTTCACAAATTGGCAGTTTTAGTCCTTCAACATTCGGCTATATTTAAGTTTATTATTAAGTTACACAAATGCCCCCTAGGGCTTGTATAACTTTCGGCTAATGGCAAAAATAGCCCCTAGGGTTTATTTTAAGTTTCGTAAAATGGCAAAGGAGATCCCTAGGTTTTCTTAAGTTTACACAAATTACCCTAACGCTATATTAATTCCATTTAAGTCCTTTTTATCACCTTAAAGTTTCGGATAGTGTTCAAAACACACCCTCAACTCTCGGCAGATTACAAAAGTGGTCATATAGTTTATATTTTTGGAAAAATAAGTTTCTATACTTGTCATTTAGATCTTTATACTTTGTAAAATTACAAATCCACCCGAAAGTATTTTATTTGTTATTTTCAATCCAAAATTTAATAGATCTATTATTTTAAATCCAAAACTTCTTAGATCTATTATTTTAGTGAAAAACTTCATAGATCTATCATTTTAATCCAAAACCTTTATAGATCTCATTTTTAAATCCAAAAGTTTGTGAAATCATATTTTTCACACTATAAGTTTTATAAAACATTATTTAGTAATAATGAAGATTTATTTAGGTAACTTATTATAGTGAGCTTAAAACTAATCTTCTAAGGCATAATAGTGAGCTTAACATTTTAAGGCATCTATAATCCTAGATCTAATGTTTCTAGGTATATTTAAGCATTACAAGATTATCCAAAAGTAAAAATATAAGCTTAAGCCTCACGTCCAAAATTATATATGAATAGGTTTTCATGATTTTTCAAGTTCAACAAGATCATGGTGATAAGTTCTTCATGGTTATTAAGATTTTACATCATTTTAAGTCATAGCATAAATTAAGCCGTGACCTAATATAGATCTAGGGTTTTATATTTTTGTTTCAACAAGTTTTTGTAGTAATAATCATGTGTATGTTCATGTGTATGAAAATGATATATATTGAAAGATAGGTTTAAGATTAACTTACTTGTTTAGGTAGATCTAGGGATGAACAAATAAATGAGTAGTGATTAAAGCTTGGTTTCAACAATGGTGGTTGCTTAAATAAAAGTCTAGCCGTGACTCCTAAGCTTGTAAACACCCTTGGAGTTGTCTTTGAAGATCAAGCTTGTTGTAAGTGTATCAATGATTGGAATTCAATATGAAAGAGATATAGATTTGCTAGTAAATGAAGAAGATATTGAGATTTTTGGTGGATCTTGGTGTAGAAGAAAAATAGGCCGTAGGTTAGAGAGAGTAAAATGAAGTGAGATTGCAAAAATGAAATGTGTTGAGTGTTGTGTGTGGGTTTGCTTCGGCTAATAACAAGGAGAGAGAGATATCTATGGTAAATCTTGTACCATGTACCATGCATATCTAGTATGGATCTTGGTTGGTTGATTTCAACATGTGGCAAAATGTAGCAATTCCTTTTCTTCCCAATTTTTGTGTTGTAGCCGTGTGTTTTCAAGGTTACAAGGAGACACAATTGACAAGTGTCTAAGAATATGGTGTATGGTATGACATGGTTGACAATTGCAACATAAATTATTTCCAAGTGTAGTATTCATGAATATTGGGAAGATTTGTGAGATATTAGTAAGATTTGTTGAAGATATGTTTGGATATTATGCACATGCCTAAAAATAGCAAAGATTTTCTTCCCAATTGTGTTTGTTGAGTTATAGGTATTTTTGTTGAAGCTTTAGGTAATTTAGTGAAAGTATGAATATATCATTATAAATATTTTACTTAAATAAAGTAAATAAATTTCAATGTAATTAGTGTACGTTGTTTTAATGAATTCTCATTAAATGTCTTGTAAGTTATTACAATAAGAAAAATTTAATAATTTAATTAATCTTTTTATCGAAAAATTCTGAGTAATTAAATATAAATTTAATTATGAATCTAGTTATAAGTTGTAATTTAAATATGACGATATTCATTAAGGTAAAAGTGTGTATATAACATTAAGTTAAAATACTTCAACATTTTTATATAATAAAATCATGATTTTTGTACAAAATAAGTCTTGTGATGGTATATTGTAAAGGTTGTCTGTAAAAATATTATATGATCAATGATAATAATGAAGAAGCCGGTGACGTGTTAAAAGCCCAAATTTTGGGGTTTTACAGCACCTACCCGTTATTTTAGCTTTGTCCTCAAAGCTTAAGATGAAGTTACTCGTCCAGGGATCAAGTGAGGACACTTTTTCTTGAACGTGTAATCTTGTGAACTCAAGTTTAGACTCCTAGGTGTTATTTATAATGTAGTTATTGATCGTATGCTTTCGGTGAGTACATTATAATGCACAAGGTAACTTGTCTTTTATGTTTTGATACTTTACACATTTGGTCCTTCTATTTTTGTAATGTGGCCCTTAGGGCACGAAAAGTTTCCAAGGAAAATAATTTAGGTCTCAAAATAAGTTTCAAAAGTGGTAGAACCAATCTCTAGGGTTTTTAATCCGTGTTAAATCAACTATGGATTCTTTCAAGTTTGTTAATGTCTACGTTTAGCCCTTAAGAATTTGTAAAAGGTTCATTAAATCATATTCGAGTTCTAATAAGTTTACAAAGTGGATAGAATAGGACAAGTTCGTTTTAAGTCTTGGTTTTTATTTAAATGGGTTTCCCGATATACTTCTATCCTACGGAGAGCAAACATCAGTTTGACTCTAAAGCTTCACTCAGCGAAATGGCTAAGATTATTGTTGATAGTGATTGGGTAAGAGGTTGCAAAGAATCTGCTTTATTTTCTGTGACACCCAAAGGGGTCAAATGAAACGGAAGTCGGCACCCCAAAAAGGGTTTAAAATGCAGCGGAAATGGACACTCCCCTGGGAGTCAAATGAAACAGAAGTGGACATCCCCTAAATGGGGTCGAATGCAGCGGAAGTGGTATTTGGGGTTAAGGATAAGCCAAAAGTCAAGAGCACAATGCTTTGATCTAAAAGAGATGAACACGAATCTTCCTATGTTTTTGGGTGAGGATGTAATGACATCAGATATAAGTTATCTTAATGATAAGATATTAATGGAGGAAATCGTGAGTCAAAAAGGATTACATCCCATAACTGGATAAATAAAATAACATCAATTATGAGTCATGTCGAATATATTTAAGCTCATGTGATTAGAAATTTCTATTTACATCGATAAGCGTCCTCATCCATGTAATGTAAAATTCATAACTCCATTCGGTGACCTATGATTTCTTTATTCAAACGAAAAAGCGTCCAAATTCGTTTCAATAAGGATTTCATAGCCCACCTTACCTAAATATTTCCGGCAAGGCTTATTATTTAGAATAATTATAATATCTAAGATAATAGATATTATTAAGATACTTTACAGCCCGTTTGCTTATAACCTTCGTCTTCAGACGTCCCATAACATCTTAATACGAAATTATAAATAAACTTCTGGTCCGGTGGCTTAAGATACTAAAATTATTTTACTTAATTAAAGTAAACAAGTGACAATGTAAAATAATGTACATTGTTTTTAAAGTGTTTAGGTATTTATTCCTTTTAGGTAATATATGTATATATGTACATATAAAAATAATCCAAGTACTTAATAATTAAATTAGGTGAGGTTACAGTTTATCTCCAAATATGTACTGAGGTGATGAATTTCATTATTCGATCAAGTGGCCAGTTAATTACCAAGGTAGTCAATAAATGACTAAAGGTTCATATATTATTTAAAATGAAAGGTAGTATGACAATAGGTATATGATAATTAATAAGTCATATAAAAGTGAAATTATATAAATTCCAAATATAAATAGTACAACAGTTGACATAGTCAATAAGGTAAAATCAGAGGTTTACGTACCAAATTATAAGCGAGAGAAATTAGACGTTGACGCGCGATAACGTGCGCAAGAATACGTATCAAACAAGGAACGCATATATACAATATAATGATACATTACAATCATAAGTATAGGCGTTGTATCATATAGTTCCTTCTAGTAAGGTATGTATACCTATATACACATAATAGCAAGTTCAAACATCGAATAAAAGGTAGTACACGGGATAACGCTCCCTAGTCTGTTTTTAAATATTCCAGTATGTACGGTTGTTATAAATCCGTTCCTATTATGTGGACAGTCAGTTTTCCAAGTAGTCAAAGTAGACTAACCGGTTTATAGTTATCAATTAATTATAAGCAATAATCAGCGTATATGAAATGGTTAGTGTATAAGCTTAAGCTTGATACAAAATCAATCGTGGAGGATTTAAAAATCTTAGTATAAGATTTTCAGGATTTATTTGGATTTCATTATAATACCAACTCGTTTTTAGGCAATCCATTTATGTTACTGTATTTTAGTTAAATACATCGTTGTACAAGTATTAATAACTTCCATTGAAATTTGTTATTAATAATATCATTTAAGTAAAAGTATTTTACTTACCATAGTTGTCTTTTACTTTTATAATCTACGTACATCAAATTTCAAAATTTTTATGAACAGTTATAAAAGTAATAACACTTTATTACATTTAACTTAATGTCCTCAAAGTTTTCGCAAGTTAAATAATAACCCTTTGTTTACAAGTTTAAGAAAATGATGGTTCTAGTCCATTTAGTTTAGGATTCGCCCAAGTTTAATACATTAAGTGAAATAAGGGGTCTAGGTTTTGCTTAAGTTTCGGTTATTGGCATTTATTACCCCCTAGACTTTCAAATATTTGCAATATTTGTAATTACTGTTTTATCAAAACAAGTTTTAATGTCACAGTTTTAATCCATGGGTTTAATGAATTGACATTTTTAGTCCAAAAGTTTTTATAAGATATATTTTTGGTGTAAAAGCTTTGTTTAAGTATAATATCACTAAGTGGGCTTATTGAAGGTGCCAAAAGAGCTAATGGGCTTCCCAAACCCTTATTGAGCTTACCAGATCCATTAACAATTTTTGTGAGCTAAGGATTTCTTAATGGGCCTAATTACATTTTTAGATCCATTAATATTACAAGTTTTACTACATAGGTCCATAGGACAATAAATGGGCCTAATGGGCTTCCTAATGGACCTAAACATATTTTAGTCAATTAATAATACTTAACCATTTATCTAGGTGTGAAGTTTATGAAACCTTACAAGATTATTACTGGTTTGAAATGATTAAGTCTAGATCTCTAGATAGAGGGTAAAAACCTACGATATGTTTTATTTCCGAGTTTTAAATGAAATCCAAGTTGGTTACAAGTTATATTAATTATAAGCTTTACAATATTTCAAGATAAAAGTCCAATCTTGTTTTATGTTTACATTTAATTTACGAGGTACCAAAAATTAAGATTTAGGGTTTATTATAAGTTCACAAGTTTATTATAAGTTTTAAAATAAATCAGATAGCCCAAGCTATATTTCTTTTCCATGTGGGTTCATTATGAAATCTAGGTTTATTACTTCAAAAGTAAATTTTAAAATCCATACATGAGATCTAAGTTTCTACAAGTTTGTTATAAGTTCAACAGGATTTAATCAAGATCTCAAACAAAAATAATCAAATTTTAGATTTTTCTCAAGATATATAAAAGTCTAGTTAAGTTTACCAAAGACGTGGTAAGAATTTGCAAAGATGCATTAAGATAAAAAAAAATCTAATTTAAATTTTTCCAAAATTTAATTAAGTTCTTCCAAAATACAATTATTCAAGAAAAGATTTCCAAAATCCTTTTATTTTATTATTTGTTTCTTTGCTAAGTTATATATAAAAAAATCTATTCCAAAATTTTCAAGATTTTCAAAAATCAATTTTTGATTTTCCAAAGATTTTCCAAGATCTATTTTAGATTTTACAAGATTTCCAAAATCTATTTTAAATTATACAAGATTTCCAAAATCTATTTCAGATTATACAAGATTTTCCAAAATCTATTTTAGATTTTTCAAAGATTTTACAAAATCCTTTTTAGATTTTCCAAAATTTTCCAAGATTTATAAAATCAAATTTGAATCTTTCAAAGATTTCCAAAGATTTTATTTGGATTTACAATTATTTCTAAAGATTTCATTTAGATATCGTTTAGATATTTCCAAAGGTTTGTTATGTATTAGGTTGTTTGTGGTTACAATGCATTGTTCGGGCCATCATACTTCAGAAGCCATTCTATAAACGTTTGAGGAGCGAGGGCACTTTAAATCGTAAACCCAACCACCCAGTCAAAACGTAATATCGAGATGGAACATCTTTTAGTATAAAGCTCCCTACTAACATGGCATGTTTATAAGTTTCATTAAATACGTTAAGTATTTTAGTATTTTAATATCTTCATAACGATATTAAACAGTCGTATTACGTAAAGTACGTAAAGGGTTAGCATCTAGTACTACCATAAATATAAATGCATAGGATAATGAATTGCATTTAAATCATATAGTTATGCATGCTCTCTATGCTAAATGCTCTCTAAGTATGTCCCCGTCAAAAACCCAGTTTTTGAAATCTAAGTTTTTGAAAATTTTGTCCGGTTATAGTTCAGTTAATAAAATAGAAAAACAATTTTATTTTTGATCTGATTCTCTATAACCATTCGCTCTGATACCATTCTGTGACACCCCCAAATCAGGTTTGCAGCGGAATAGTAATTGGGTGTCAGTAGGTGGATCACAGAACAAATGGCATACAAAGCATTGATCATAATTACATGATTTGAAATACAATTGATACAAATATGGTTTTAGTACAATCAGTTGAAATCTTGAATATCAGTTGTTACAAGTATCCCGGTTAAAACAGATCCCCCAAATATTATGATGCTCCTAAATGATGATCAGTCCATGCTCAAATAATCCAGCTTAATATCCTGAGAAAAACATGCTTAAAACAGTCAACATAAAGTTGGTGAATTCATAGAGTTTTGTAAAATCATAGTTCAGGACAGTATATTGTCCTACATAGTGTTGCACAAAGTTTGATATAAAAATAAAGTGTAGGATCTCAAATATCCCATATAGTATTTCATAAGGTTTGATAATAATCAAGTTCAGGTATATCAGTATGTTCCATGTATTAATGTACCAAATAATAAAAGGTCGAGTTTTAGAACCGCAAACATCACAAACATAGTATCGCACAAAGCCAAATACTATAAGCTAATTACATTCCCATATTGCCCGAAACTGAAACTTGACAGTTAAGTCCTTAACAAATAAGGACCCTTCGCCTTATCATTATCAAAGCACCCATAACAAAAATAAGTTCTCAAATGTGAAACATCTGTTGTCCTGGCCTAGGCACAGTGAGCATGACTCACCCAGATGGGGACGGTCAATCCCAAATAGATCTATTTATAACATTCAGGCAATTCAAAAATTCTAACAGTTTCGGATGCACGGGTCATGCGGGTTCATCTACAATAGGCAAATGTAATTAATGGTAACAGTTCAATTTGCGTTTCCTCCATCAACAGTTTATTAAATATAAGATATCAAAATCATATAGTCAAAACAAGTTATAGCATGTCTCCCCCTCGCGGGTTAGTAAAAACATAAATAGTAGTGAAAGGCGAGGCTATGAACTCACCTCAGTAGTACAGCAATAAGTGAATAGATAATCTGATAAGATGCTCACGATACAATCAACGACCTAAATAATTATAAGGTCTCAGTAAATGCATAACATAATGCATAAAAGTTTCAGAACAAGTCTGTGCATGCTTATACTGGTTTTAAGCATTTTATTATGATATCTGAATTTTAGTTCATCGTTGTACAAGTTGTAGTATTATTTATTTTAAGTATACAATAAATAATATCATTGAATTAATTACCCAGTTTAATTAATATTCTGGTACTTGTATCGTTTGTAAAGTTATTTAAATATAAATAAAGTTTTATCTATATTTAAAGTGATAGAAAATAAATATAATTAATATATTTATTTTTATAAGTTAATCATATTTTATTTATATCTCGAATATAAATAGTGCTTGTAAAATGTATACCATTTTAATTTAATTCAATGTTCCCGAGGCTTGTATAAGTATTAGTTTTGGGAACAATATAACAAGTGTTGAACTTTTATAATTATTTAAGTTTTACGTTTAAAATATAAATATTTATATATATAATTAGGGCTTAATAAAGTTTCACAAATTGGCAGTTTTAGTCCTTCAACATTCGGCTATATTTAAGTTTATTATTAAGTTACACAAATGCCCCCTAGGGCTTGTATAACTTTCGGCTAATGGCAAAAATAGCCCCTAGGGTTTATTTTAAGTTTCGTAAAATGGCAAAGGAGATCCCTAGGTTTTCTTAAGTTTACACAAATTACCCTAACGCTATATTAATTCCATTTAAGTCCTTTTTATCACCTTAAAGTTTCGGATAGTGTTCAAAACACACCCTCAACTCTCGGCAGATTACAAAAGTGGTCATATAGTTTATATTTTTGGAAAAATAAGTTTCTATACTTGTCATTTAGATCTTTATACTTTGTAAAATTACAAATCCACCCGAAAGTATTTTATTTGTTATTTTCAATCCAAAATTTAATAGATCTATTATTTTAAATCCAAAACTTCTTAGATCTATTATTTTAGTGAAAAACTTCATAGATCTATCATTTTAATCCAAAACCTTTATAGATCTCATTTTTAAATCCAAAAGTTTGTGAAATCATATTTTTCACACTATAAGTTTTATAAAACATTATTTAGTAATAATGAAGATTTATTTAGGTAACTTATTATAGTGAGCTTAAAACTAATCTTCTAAGGCATAATAGTGAGCTTAACATTTTAAGGCATCTATAATCCTAGATCTAATGTTTCTAGGTATATTTAAGCATTACAAGATTATCCAAAAGTAAAAATATAAGCTTAAGCCTCACGTCCAAAATTATATATGAATAGGTTTTCATGATTTTTCAAGTTCAACAAGATCATGGTGATAAGTTCTTCATGGTTATTAAGATTTTACATCATTTTAAGTCATAGCATAAATTAAGCCGTGACCTAATATAGATCTAGGGTTTTATATTTTTGTTTCAACAAGTTTTTGTAGTAATAATCATGTGTATGTTCATGTGTATGAAAATGATATATATTGAAAGATAGGTTTAAGATTAACTTACTTGTTTAGGTAGATCTAGGGATGAACAAATAAATGAGTAGTGATTAAAGCTTGGTTTCAACAATGGTGGTTGCTTAAATAAAAGTCTAGCCGTGACTCCTAAGCTTGTAAACACCCTTGGAGTTGTCTTTGAAGATCAAGCTTGTTGTAAGTGTATCAATGATTGGAATTCAATATGAAAGAGATATAGATTTGCTAGTAAATGAAGAAGATATTGAGATTTTTGGTGGATCTTGGTGTAGAAGAAAAATAGGCCGTAGGTTAGAGAGAGTAAAATGAAGTGAGATTGCAAAAATGAAATGTGTTGAGTGTTGTGTGTGGGTTTGCTTCGGCTAATAACAAGGAGAGAGAGATATCTATGGTAAATCTTGTACCATGTACCATGCATATCTAGTATGGATCTTGGTTGGTTGATTTCAACATGTGGCAAAATGTAGCAATTCCTTTTCTTCCCAATTTTTGTGTTGTAGCCGTGTGTTTTCAAGGTTACAAGGAGACACAATTGACAAGTGTCTAAGAATATGGTGTATGGTATGACATGGTTGACAATTGCAACATAAATTATTTCCAAGTGTAGTATTCATGAATCTTGGGAAGATTTGTGAGATATTAGTAAGATTTGTTGAAGATATGTTTGGATATTATGCACATGCCTAAAAATAGCAAAGATTTTCTTCCCAATTGTGTTTGTTGAGTTATAGGTATTTTTGTTGAAGCTTTAGGTAATTTAGTGAAAGTATGAATATATCATTATAAATATTTTACTTAAATAAAGTAAATAAATTTCAATGTAATTAGTGTACGTTGTTTTAATGAATTCTCATTAAATGTCTTGTAAGTTATTACAATAAGAAAAATTTAATAATTTAATTAATCTTTTTATCGAAAAATTCTGAGTAATTAAATATAAATTTAATTATGAATCTAGTTATAAGTTGTAATTTAAATATGACGATATTCATTAAGGTAAAAGTGTGTATATAACATTAAGTTAAAATACTTCAACATTTTTATATAATAAAATCATGATTTTTGTACAAAATAAGTCTTGTGATGGTATATTGTAAAGGTTGTCTGTAAAAATATTATATGATCAATGATAATAATGAAGAAGCCGGTGACGTGTTAAAAGCCCAAATTTTGGGGTTTTACATCATTAGGAACCAATTTGGATATGAGCACAGCCTATCATCCGCAAACTAATGGGAAAAGCGAAAGAACAATCCAAACTTTGGAGGATATGCTACGTGCCTGTGTGATAGACTTTGGAAGTAGCTGGGATAAGCACTTACATTTGGCCGAATTCTCGTACAATAACAGTTATCACGCGAGTATTAAAGCTACACCTTTTGAAGCACTTTATGGGAGAAAATGTAGATCACCCGTTAGCTGGAGTGAGGTTGGAGATGCCCAACTCACTGGACCAGATTTGATTAGAGAGACGACGGATATGATTGTGAAAATCAAGAATAGGTTGTTGTCTGCTCGAAGCCGACAAAAGAGTTATGCGGATGTGAGAAGAAAACCATTGGAGTTTAACATGGGAGATAAGGTTATGCTAAAGGTATCACCATGGAAAGGTGTTGTACGATTTGGAAAACGTGGGAAGTTGAGTCCTCGTTTTATCGGACCATTCAAGGTTTCATCTAGAGTAGGACCCGTGGCATACCAACTTGAACTACCACAAGAACTGTATGGGATTCATAACACTTTTCATGTGTCGAATCTGAAGAAGTGCTAGACGAGGTTAAGGTTGATAAAAAGTTGCACTTTTATCGAAGAACCGGTCGAGATCATGGATCGCGAGGACAAGCAACTGAAGCAAAGCCGAATACCTATTGTCAAAGTTCGATGGAACTCTCGGAGAGGACCGGAGTATACTTGGGAACGAGAAGACCAAATGTGGAAGAATTACCCTCATCTCTTTGATTTCAACAAGCGATCAAGCAAGAACGCAAGTTGATCTTCGAGGGCTAAGATCCTAATTTGGTGGGGATGATGTGACAACCCGTCAATTTCAGGTCGTTATTTTAATCTCGACTATTACGTATTACGTGTTTACTTTAATGAGAATTTAAAATTTATCGACTAACCGAGAAGGTTATGACTTGAAACTAGCGTAAGAATGTCGATTAGATGAAAACCGACAAGGAATATGTTAGGTATCGATATTATATTCTCAAATAATCATAAAAATGGTTTTTATTATATTTAATCTTTATTTCTCGTGTTCTACGTTTTAACGAATGACGAGAACTATTAGTGATCGTGATACCGACGGATGCCCAAAAATGTACGTTTTATTATCGATTGTCTCGATATTTTATATTTTCGACGTTTTCGATTTAATTGCGTTTTAAGTCGTGTCGAAGCTTTGTTATTATATTTTCAAGCGTTTTAACTTTCGAAAAGTATTTTTTTACGAAACTCGAGCCCCGTAAATATTTTTCAAAATTTACAGTTTACATTTTCTACCTTGTAAACTATTTAATTTCATTTTGGGACCAAACCTATGCAAAATTGGCAAAATCTACCCCACTACCCCACTATATATTAAAATTCCACTAACTAATTTTTAATAAACAATTCATTTAACAAAAAAAAATCAATCTCTCTCTCTTTTCTTCCATTTTGGCCGTCCACCATCCCCATCAAGTCCATCAAACTTTTTTGATTTCTACTTTGAATCAAGAAAATCTAAAAGAAGACCCATCTTGGAAATTCAACAAGCTTCAATTTGGTATAAATTTTTCCAACATGCATCCACTAATTTTTTCTTTTAAATTTTTGATGAAGAACATGTTGTTTGATCTATTTTTATGGTGAAACATGTGTTAATATTATTATATTCATAGTGGGATGTTGTTGCATGTTATTTATTTTGAGTGGGTTAATTTTTGGATGATCATTTTAGGGTGTTACGAGTTAGATGGATGTGTTAGGATGATATTAGGATGATATTAGGAGTATAGAAATTGTTGGAATGGGTTGAAATATTGATTTGGTATGAGTTTTAACTAGTCATTTTAGACCAGTAGGTAAAAAGGTATTTTTGAAAGTCTTAGGTCTGATTATGAAATGGGATGATTTGATATTGTTGTAGTAATCTTCAAGACGCTCGTTTTGCCGCTTGAATGAGCTTCTAACTTATTACGAGCGAAAAGTTATGCTAGTTTTAGTATTCGTGTACCGGGAGACGAGTATCGGCACAATCCGAAAACTGTTGTCGACATTTGGATCGAATCTCGGGGACTATAGAATGAGTTTTAAAAATGTTTAAGGACTGTTTTAAGTTGCTAAACCTCAGGTCATGAGTCTATTTTCAAACCCGAGTGTCGGTTTTGCAAACGGAATTGTTTAGATAAGTCAAAATGGTTTTACAAGTCAAAGGCGTAAAACTGTCCGTATTTTATAACACGAAGGTGTGACGGGCAGAAGGTCTTAGAAGTAATATTTTTGAATGAAACTTAAACTGAGTCTTATTCATATTATGTGTGAGTTTGTCACCAAGTTTCGTCGAAATCGGACAAGTCTAGATAGGTTAGATTGGTGTGTACATTTGGAGTGTACATGCTGATTGGTATTTTGGACACGTAGTTCAATACTTGTATGGCGTGAGTTGAGTATTCATTATTGGATATGGTGACTTACTCAAGTGTTAATTCATTATATAAATGAATTAGTTACTGGTCTGAGGGAAGTAAAATGATGGTTTGACTTGCGTTGACTTGGCGTCTTATGACGGGTCAATGTCGAGAGTGCAAGTGTTTAAAAGAATAGTGTTGAATAAAAGGGTATAGAAGTACACTTATATTATTAATTTTTCGGGATTGTTATGGTTATATGAAATTGAGTTTCGTATTATTTAAGTATTATTTATACTTGAGTCGTTTATTAACGAACGCGCCTTATTTGGTAGGTTGCGGTCTTCGTGTTTAACGGGCATCACATATCGTCGGCGATCGTCACATTACTACTATCATACCAAGGTGAGTCTATAGCCTCGCTTTGACATGTTTAATTGTTTTATAAAACCCGCGAGGGGGATAACATGCTTGTTTTATCAAAATAAAAGGGGTACAACGAGAAGTTGTGGAAACCCTTATTATTGGAAAAGCATTTATTATAAATGAAGGGTACAATGAGAAGTTGTGGTAAACCCTCTTTCTTTTAAAATTGAACACAAAGGACCCGATTGTATGCTTAGATGAAAGTTGTTATAAAAGTTTTTTCTAGCCTTAAAAGACCCATGAATCGTGAATTGTTAATCGAAAGGAACGCTAATACTATGGATAGATCTATCGGGGTGACACCCAGTCAGGTCACGACTAGCTATCGCGTGGTGTTGTGATGCACCAGTAATGAAACATCGGATGCAATTTTATAAGAGAAATATACGCACTTGGCTAGGTGTGTTGGGCTGAAATAATATATGTTAACGTTCAATGTCACGAGACTTATGAAATAACAAGGATAATTATGTCTGATCCACATGATTGTCAACCACGGAAGGTTTATTCAGAATACTTGTGTTCGTTTATTTAATTTAAACTCTATAGATTCACTCAGCATTTTTGTTGACTTTATAGCATGTTTTATCTCAGGTCCATGAAGAGGGCACTCAAGGAAGGCGGTTTCATGCAGCTTGCTTAATATAAATGTTTTGGCCCACTTTTCTAAACTATGTCCATTCAAAGAAACTTTTATCGTTCGGTTGGCTGTGTAAACCTTAAAACTATTTGGGACCGTGTGTGTGAACTGTTGTATCTTTAAACAAATGAATGGATGTATGTTTTATTAAAACGACTCATTTTGAGGTGTTTTCTGTGATATTGAGATTAAACCATGATAGTAACACCCAATGACCCTTCCGCTGCTATGACCTGAAATTGGGGGTGTTACAATATCACCCTAAGACGAATAGTGGTCTTAGACTTTGGGATATTTGAAGAGTTTGTGGTTTTAGTCATGGTGCCGGTTAAGGGTTGTTGTGTTTGTTTGTGGTGTAAGGATTAGAGTGATGGGTAGTGAGGAAGTAGTGAGAAAGAAGATGCATTTAAATGGAAGATTTGGATAAGATATGAATTAATGAAGATGATGTTGGATTGGAAGGAAGAAAATGAAGATTAGGAGTTTTAATGTGCAGCCTATAGGTTTAAGGTCAACCAAATGAGAGATGGAGGAGTGTTTAGGGAAGTGGAAAATTTAATAAAGGCAATGATGAAGAACTGCATGTAGGATGCAGACCCACGGACCCGGACAGAGCCTTAGGGGAGGGGGTCCGACGGGGTCCGACTAAGAACACATTTTATTTAAAAATTTCACCAATAAGGGGAAATCACGGAACCTGGCGGCCCCTTTATTGAAGGGTCCGCCAGTCTCTGTAACAGACAGACTTGAGAATAGAAAACAAGATATTTTTGACCGAAACTGAGCGTTTTTGAAGGAGGATGAAGTAGAAAAATGTTTCACAAGTTCATGCTATAATAAAACATGTAGAGAACAAGAGAATGTACCTTTTTGCTAGCCAAACCATATCTCGCCATGTATGAAAAACTATCACAAATATCACATGAGATGTATAAAATCCTAGCAATAACAAGCAAATAACCATTTGTATTCAAGTAGATATGTAAAAATATAAATATCAAGTGTTTACTACCACCATTATATAAAAAATGGAACGTCGTCCATTTGTACCCATTAAAACTACCAATTTACTTACCCTTCTTCTTGTCCATCTTGGCAAGGAACCTTCCGAGACACTTGAACATTCCCTTTTTTATTGAATTAAGGAGAGGCATCCGGGATTTCAGGCAATTTGCTAAGGTATTCTGAAAGTGGTAGTCTTGAATCCGGAAGACCATCATCATCACTAGCCGATGATGATGAGCTAAAGGGATGTTGAGGTCTTTTTCCTTTTCCCCTAGGATGGTTAGCAAAAAGTCTTGTTACCCTAAGATTGCTAATGGGGGTCATGACATGATCAACAAGATGATATGTGCCTTCTCGACCACTAGGACTTAGTAGAATATGTGCTATGTGGTGATAGAGACGGGTGAGCAACATTCCATATTGAAGCACCGTTGAGACAAGATCTTGGATATGAGACATTATATTTGCAATGTAGTAGGCAAGATTGAAAGATTTACCAGTTTCTAAACTATAAAGCATATAGCTTTGACATACGCTTATATGATCCTTGTTACCTACCAAGCACATAGCGTTGCACCTTAAAATCCTATCCCACTTCACAAATTTTTCTTTGAGCTCTTTAGCTTCCATTCTATAAGGACCTTTGTGAATGACTTTGTTTGTGTTTGAAATCCTAGTATCTTCAGTTCTAGGTTTGAAAAGAGTTATCCTAACGACGTCCTTGTTGTTAAGTCTAGAATTATACCTATCTTGAGCATCTCTAGGGATATTGGTTTTCTCAAGGGCTGTGAGAGAGTGAAGGTCCGAATAGAAACAAGTACCTTCATTGGGAATCTAAGAATGTGAGTAAAATGGTCTATAGAGTGGGAGTAGTCATTAACATTTGCTTGGAAATTTAAGAGAAGGGTGCAGTCATCATCAAAGGTGACACTGATGGTCATGTAGAATTCAACGACAAATTCGGGACAAAATTGTTCATCCATGTCCAAAAGGCAATCAAATTTTATCCTAGAGAATACCTCACGAATGTTTGTGTTATCCGTGAAGGTTGGGTCAACTACACGACCTTCGTAGAAGGTACGGTTTTCGAGTTCTTTGCACAAAGTTTTTTGTGCGGATGTGAAGTGTTTGGAGCTATGGAAGTTGGATATGTAGCTAGAGGTGTCCAAGCGGCAGGCATGTTTGGTCCTAAGGCATAGTTATTCCAAGATAGTCAAATTTTTAGGAAATAACTAGAGGAATGCCTAGTGTGTGCCTATATGAACCAAATGTGGAAGTACGGTTATCTCGACCCAAAAATTATTTTAAAAGAGGATGTTGAATGCATATTTTTGAGATAACCCAAACACTCCTGAAGTTTAATGTATCTACAAGTGAAGGTACCCGAAAATTCATATTGATTATGCAATTACTTTAGCGTTTATGAGTGCGTATGCCATGATTAAAACATCGTTTTTAGATATTTGGTATTTCCAATGTTGAAAAGCAATTTTTCGACATGACCTAAGTAGTGAGAGGAATTTTTGAAAGGATTTTGACCAATTAGGGATTTCTAGTAATGCCTAATGATTTGGTTTGAAAGAATTATGCATACCAAGTGGTTTGAACATCATAATCAACTAATACATTTGTTAATTTGACTAACCTATGTGAATCCCCAATTTTGATTTTGTGTAATTAAATAGACTCCTAGACTCAAATTAAGAAGAATGTTGTAACACCCCCAAATTTATACAACTCAGTTCAGCGGAAGACTAGTTGGTGTTACGGGATAGCACATTACTCACATCATAGACAACGCATAAAAATAGCGTCGTTTATTTATAAATCATTTCCATTCATAAACATCAAAGTTACATAGGTCCCAAGTCATTACATTTCATACAAAAGTTTTACAAGTGTTTGAATGGAAAAATATTGTTTAAGTGCGGGCCATGAATTCTTGTTGTCTTCCCGAGAATTACCTTCAAGTACCTGAGATAAAACATGTTAAAAGAAAAGGTCAGCGATAACGCCGAGTGAATTCATAGAGTTTAATAAAATCCATCAATATAATATCAGTATAAAATTTTTACTGAAAATCATTTTGTACAAATCATTTTGACAGGCCATAAAATAGCCAAAGTCATTTTATACAAATCCTTATCGAAAATCATAATATAGGCATTTGCCTTAAAAATTATTATATGAGGCAATGTCGTAAAAACAATCATACAATACGTCTTATGACGTTGTATAAAATCAAATAAAAACCGTTATATGAATATGGTTATGAAAACCAAAACACGAACATAATATCAATAGTATGACCCTGTATTGCTAGTCAGGCAATACATCGTAATTCGAAGCGTCTAATAGTATTTCGGTGATTTGGATTATTACAAGCCGCATGACATTGTTACCTTACTAAAACAAAACGGGTAGCTAACCCGATACCAATTTTGCCCATCTAAAGTAGCGTGTCGTCACAAAGGTCACGCTATTGGAAATCTTCTCATACATAAATTCGCTTACCAATCAATGTGGCACGACGGGGATCAACCGTCAAGGCGCGAACTGGGGTGATCGTCCCCAAATAGTACTATTAAATGCATAAGCGTCTACCAACTCCCGGTAGTTCACAATTCATGCTAATGGGACTTTTAGTGACATAACCTAACTTTAATAATCCATTTAATTTCATCTATCGGGTCCTTTAATCATTCATAGGGTCATACAATCGGGTCATTCAATCATTCGGGTCCAAAATCAATAAACAAATAATCGGGACAAATGGTGTCCAAACTTTTATAAAAACTAACATGTTATCTCCCTCGCGGGTTTATAAAGCATTTATAAAACATTTAAAAGAGTGCGAGGCTATGAACTCACGTTGATGTGGGAAGGCGGGTTATCGGCAACTCGGACGTACGGTACGTGCTTCAATCACGGAAACCTAGACAAATAATAATCGGTCTTAGACGTTTGTCCAATG
>CM046874.1:610217239-610274739 GCA_025667525.1 Glebionis coronaria | reverse complement strand
CTTTTATTTTTTACTGTTATTCACTTGGGTAATAAAATTTTAAGTGAGATGTACTAATTTTAAGTGTAATGCATTATAAGATAAATGCATTAACCTTTTTAAACTGAGATATACTTACTTTATAACTTTAATGCATTAACAAATATATTGTAATGCTTAATGTATGACTGCAATGCAGTAGAATATTAATATAGTGTAACATAATATAACTATAATACGGTAGAATGAAAGACAGAATGCAGTAGAATGAAAGACAAAAATGTAGTAGAATATAAAATATGAGTACGAACAAACATTGTCATAATCAAAATATACAATATTTTGTAGACATTAAGTATCCCATAGTATTACATCTAATAAAATTTAAACATTGTTTTCAAATGATCCAAGAGTATCCTCCAATAATCCTTGTTACGCGTTCTATGCATCTTTATACCGCACCGTCTTTGAATTGGAGTGTATCATTTGGTATTAGAGGATGCAATCTAGTATTTGTGGCTTGTTAAATGCACCTTGCTTTGTCACCTGCGTTTTTTCCTATGTAACAACAATTCAAATATTTATTCATGAGAATACCAAAATATATTATGTGATGCGTTAGAATCTAAACTATCATGCAGTATAAGATGGTAGATATTAAGTTGTAGTGCATCAAAAACTATAAATATAAAACCTACTGTATTTTAGTTCTAATACATCACACACAATCCTATTACATTTAGTTCACATTTTAGCACATCACACACAATCCTACTGCATTTCAGTTCAAGTTCTAGTTCATTACTCAATGCAGTAGTTTTTGTACTGTTTGTAGTAGGTTTTGCACAGTAATGCATTAGGTTTAGTACAATAATGTAATAGAGAACCTATTGTTATAGTACAAAACCTAATGCATTACCGTACAAAACCTACTTCATTACATAGAATCTGCAATATAGTAGAATAAAACTATAATGCAACAAAATGAAAGACTACAATATAGTAGAATAACCTACAACATCATAGTTCATTTTTTAGCACATCAGACACATTTTAGTGCATTATAGTGTTTAATTCTAGTTGAGACATTAAATTAACAAGTTCTAGTTGAGACATTACAGTAACACATTTTAGTTCAAAACAACTACATCAGAATATAATTTTAGTGCATTACCGTAAGAAATTCTCGTTGAGACATTTTATCAAACACTTTGTATGCAACTTTCTTAAACACATTTTGTATCTAAACTTTTCTCAACCATTACAATGCATATGAACAACACGAGTAACCTACTGCATTAAATGCATTAGAATTTAAACCTTGATGTAGTAGAAATGAAGTTTTAATACATTAAATCTGCATACGAAGAATGTACGTAACCTACTTCATTACAATGCATTAAAATTAAACCGTAATGTAGTAGAAATAAAGCTGCAATTTAGTAAATAATGCATATGAACAAAACGAGTAACCTACTGCATTAAATGCATTAGAATTTAAACCTTAATGTAGTAAAAATAAAGTTTTAATGCAGTAAATCATGCATATGAAGAATGTACGTAACCTACTTAATTATAATGCATTAAAATTAAACTGTAATGTAGTAGAAATAAAGCTGCAATGTAGTAAATCATGCATATGAACAACACAAGTAACCTACTGCATTAAATACATTAGAATTTAAACCGTAATGTAGTAGAAATAAAGTTTTAATGCATTAAATCATGCATATGAAGAATGTACGTAACCTACTTCATTAGAATACATTAAAATTAAACTGTAATGTAATAGAAATAAAGCTGCAATGTAGTAAATCAAGCATATGAACAACACGAGTAACCTACTGTATTAAATGCATTAGAATTTAAACCTTAATGTAGTAAAAATAAAGTTTTAATGCATTATATCATGCATATGAAGAATGTACGTAACCTACTTCATTACAATGCATTAAAATTAAACTGTAATGTAGTAGAAATAAAGATGCAATGTAGTAAATCATGCATATGAACAACACGAGTAACCTACTGCATTAAATGCATTAGAATTTAAACATTAATGTAGTAGAAATAAAGTTTTAATACATTAAATCTGCATATGAAGAATGTACGTAACCTACTTCATTACAATGCATTAAAATTAAACTGTAATGTAGTAGAAATAAAGCTGCAATGTAGTAAATCATGCATATGAACAACACGAGTAACCTACTGCATTAAATGCATTAGAATTTAAACCTTAATGTAGTAGAAATAAAGTTTTAATGCATTAAATCATGCATATTAAGAATGTACGTAACCTACTTCATTATAATGCATTAAAACTAAACTGTAATGTAGTAGAAATAAAGCTGTAATGTAGTAAATCATGCATATGAACAACACGAGTAACATACGACATTAAATGCATTATAATTTAAAGCTTAATTTAATAGAAATAAAGTTTTAATGCATTAAATCATGCATATGAAGAATGTACATAACCTACTTCATTACAATGCATTAAAATTAAATTGTAATGTAGTAGAAATAAAGTTGCAATGTAGTAAATCATGCATATGAACAACACGAGTAACCTACTGCATTAAATGCATTAGAATTTAATCCTTAATGTAGTAGAAAAGTTTTAATACAGTAAATCATGCATATGAATAATGTAAAATCTACTGCATTACAGTGCATTAAAATTTAATCTGTAATGCAGTAGAAAGAAAAATGCAAGTATCGTAATACATTACACTGCATTAAAATTAAACAATAATGTAGTAGAAAGAACAATGCAAGTGACCTACTGCATTACAGTGCATTAAAATTTAACTGTAATGCAGTAGAATAAAATTTGCTTATTATTATTAAATTTTAACCAAATCACATGCATAGTATTAGTTTTACTCCATCATAATATTAATTCTACTCAATCATAGTGCTAATCCTACTCCATCACAGTTATGATTTTACTAAATCACTTCTATATGAAAGAGAACTTTATAGTTCTCATTGAGACATTATATCAAACATATTTTATACATCAATCATAAACACACACTTGCACAAAACCTTATATATGTTTGATATCCTATTGCATTCTAGAGCATTATAATGCATTTTTAACACATTTTCTACCTATGAACAACGAAAGTAACCAACTTCATTACACTATATTTTCTACTACATCAAACCCGTAAGTAACTTACTACATTAGGTCTCATACCTAGTACATTAGAATGTTAAAGTAGTGCATCACAATTATGATGTCTTATTGAGACATTATATCAAACACATTGTATGCATAAATTATAACCACAGACTTACCAATAATCTTCTACATCTTTGATGTCATACCGCAACATCGACCATGGTTACTATCATTGGTTATCATCAGAAGATCAGCGTGACCGATTCTGATTACCGACACCGATCGTCGTCACCATATTTGACCACCTTCATTGTTGTAGATCACCATATATGTTCGAGCCATGGATTTACAGTTTTGATTCGATTGATATTGAAAGATTTGATAGATTTGATTAGGTTTTGATATGGAAATGATTGACTTTACTGTGTGTGTTTTTTTAAGAAACATATATGATCTTTTTTTATTAGTTTTTAGAATTTTATATAATTGGTGTTTTAAAGTTTATTATTTTCGAGAATTGCCCCTAAAGTTTGAGAGTTTACAAAAAGACACCATTTTTTTAATCAAATTTAGTGATTTTGATCCAAGGGCTAAGAATCCACCTCATTTATTTTATTATAGGATTTGTTTTATAATAACCCCACTCTATATATATATATATATATATATATATATATATATATATATATATATATATATATATATATATATATATATATATATATATATATATATATATATATATATATATATATATATATATATATATATATATATATATATATATATATATATATATATATATATATATATATATATATATATATATATATATATATATATATATATATATATATATATATATATATATATATATATATATATATATATATATATATATATATATATATATATATATATATATATATATATATATATATATATATATATATATATATATATATATATATATATATATATATATATATATATATATATATATATAGAGAGAGAGAGAGAGAGAGAGAGAAAGAGAGAGAAAGAGAGAGAAAACATTATCTCGGTAGAAAACATAGAAAAAAAAACCAGATGCACCAAAATGTCAAACAAATGCACCATTTGGTATTTAATACCCATTTTTTTGTTTAGTGTATCTGTTTGACATTTTGATACATCTGTTTTTGTTTTCTATGTTTTCTACCGAGATAATGTTTTCTAATGATCCCATCCCTATATATATATATATATATATATATATATATATATATATATATATATATATATATATATATATATATATATATATATATGTATATACACTAGCGTAATAACCCGCCCAATGGGCGGGGTCGATTTTTTGTTGTTCCGGAGGATTTATTGTATGTACGTTTTTAGTTTATTGTATTTCTAATTTAATCTTTAATATATTTTAGTTATATTTTATGCTTAAGTAACATTATATTTATGTTAAAAATTTTAAAAAATATAAATTCAATCCATATTTAAATAAAAAATTCTTAATATTTAAAATATTTTAACGTTCGAATAATATATATTGTTTAACAATCCAAATTTTATTGATGTCAAAACGTACCACATGGCCACATTGCATTTTTCCCTTAGCTAATTAGGTCTTAAATCGCATATTCTATAAAGATTATAAAAACATAGTAGCAACGTTTATCAAATATTTTGTGTTTATTATATTACTTAGTATATTTTATGGTTTTTGAAGTAATCATATAAAACTTATAATAACTTTATTTGAGCTGTATATAACAAAACATCAAAAGACATGTATATTAAGTATTAAAAAAGTTATAAGTTGACATTTTTGGAAATCATTTGGCTTTGACTTTTATTAATGGTCATACCAAAACAATTTTGAATAGAAAACTGTCATCGTTTTTGTTTAACGACAGAAGCCATAATGCATGCCTATTACAAATCGAGACAAAGTAGCTAACTACTTAAGCACCTTGTGAAATTACCATCGAACTCTAAAGAAACGTAGTTTTAACTCATCCTATGACATTTGCACAAGACTTATGAAGTGCTTCCCATATTTACTTAAATTTAAAAATGTACCACATAAGCAACAAATCTTGAATAGATATTCCCAAGTAAACTAAAACATGCACCACAAAGTTAATTAATGGTAGGTGACGTTACTATAGAATAAGAAAGAATCTAAACTTGTACTATAGTTTTCGTGGATGGTGGGTCGAAACCCAAGATGACAAAACATCAAATGCTAATAAAATAAAAGAGATATTACAAATAGGGAAGAGCTGTAGTGAATACTGGAATAGCTGTAGAATAGTTGTAGTAACAGCAAATCAAAGTGAATACTGGATGCAAGAATTAAAATTTCACTATAATTCATCATAGGAACAGAGCATATAATATGTTAGCTATGAAAATAGTACTTATTGTTACAACTAAAAGCATCAATTTATAAGATCTCTTGAAAGCAATAAGTTATAGTAGAAAACATGATATAATTAACTCCGTAACATTCTCTAATTTGTCACATAGGGTAAAAGTAGTAACGTGTATTAAATGGATCAAAAGTCACCAACATGCATGTACAAAACATTTCAGTCCAGTTTTCTGGGTCATATTAGTCTTTGGCCAGTCAAAGCGTGTTAAGGGTCCAACAGATGAAAATCCACAGTGCGTGAGTTAATGTGTGGAAGAGCTCCAATTTGTTAGCCAGCCTATTAAAAATCCAATTAACTGCAAAATTTTCTACGAGTCTGCGTGAAGCTGATTCACTGACTCTTCTTGCAAGCATAGAAGTTTTGCCAACCCAAACTTTTCAATCTTGGAAGTGCCAGTGGTAAGTACCACAAACAAGATTATGAAGAACCACTATACATGGGCTGAGAAAAGTTTGAAGAAGAGCTTATCGGGTCACAATCCTGTGGTGCTCTACAAAAAGATTTCATTTATAAAAAGAGCTTATAAGATGCGTGATCGAATTTTTAAGCCCTCGGTATTTGGTTTTTGGTCGCAAGCATACTATAAACGTTGATAATTACAAATAAATTCAAAGTTTGCAAGAGTGGATTATAATGGGTCGACTGTGTCAAGCAAAATTATTTATTTGTGTCATTTACACATTTATAATTTGGAATACAAAGTCTTGTGGGTCCCAGATTTCTTTTACAGTCTCGTCACGTGTCTTTATCATTGGGTTGTTTCCGCTAAAATGCTCCTATGTTTCCACGAAAAACTGTGCAAATGGAGACAAATCAATATGTCCCGTTGGGGTTCTTCCTTCACTATATTCAGACGCATAACCATTCTGATCTGTGTGTAGTTCATTCTTGTTTTAGCTTTTTAGTTCACATTTGAGGCCTAACTCAATGTTTCCTAAATAACGAAATTTAACAGTAAATACAAATCTTTTTTGGTTGACTGCATTAAGCTCTAAGCAACATGTACTATAATTAAATTAAACTATTTTTTCTTTCACCAATAAAAGGAGTAGAAAGCTTTCAATTTTTTTTATTTAAGGTAATAATAAAAACGGTTTACCCCTGTATGACCATATTTATTTTTATCTCGGAGTCCAACATCAATATAATGAAATCTATATGAAATTTGGGAACTTTGTGACTGCCATCAAGCATGTTACCAAAAAGACAAATCTTTCTAAAATTTTGGCACTTTATGTCCACACCTAACTTTTATTTGTAAGTTCAAAGTGATGGAAAATCTCATGAAATGGGATACCTTTGAACCAATTGAGGCATGCAGAGGTTGTTTATAATGAATTCCTTGTCTAGCTTAATCAATCCGAGTGGATGCACATACGCTCATGCTTACCTTGAAGTCTTGAAAGGAGCATGAATTAGTCATATACATATTGCTCATGCTTATGAGCACTGTCAATAACTATGCTTGATTGCTAATATCATCAATAAGAATCACTTTAGGCATGTGATTCTCCACTGCCTTGTCATGACTTTGTGTTACACATACGATTTTGTAACCTGCATTCATCTTGCATGGCTGATGGCTTGGTTTGGTATGTCTCCACCACCTCCTATTTCATTGCTGCTATTAACAACCACCTATATTTATTGTCATATAAGTAATAATTTTCAATTTGGAAATAGTAAATGCTAAACTTACCACTCGTTTTTTAGTTTATCTAAAAGAGCCCGAGATATTTCTCGCATGACAGTAGTCTTCTAGACACCAGGCTTGTAACATATCAAAACGCATACAAATTTGTTTACTGACACTATTTAAAATCTAGGGAGAACATTAATGATTATATTGTTGCACAGGTTTTGAACGAATATCACAGGATTGATTTGAACAAGATTGACAAGAAGGATTCATGAATATTTACAACGTAAAGTGTTACATTGTTTGATCAGACACGCGACATACACAATACATATGTCGAGTATATATAGGCCACGAAGAGTTACAAGCCAACCATCGTGCCTTTTCCTAATCGGTATCATTGAACCGATACAACCTTTCTAACCAAAATAACTACCTATAACCACTTTTCGGTTATTAACTATCAAACGTACACTATTGGTCCTTTATATTACAAGACTTTGACAATTAAGGCCAACATTTTCCCCCCTAATTGTTTAATTCTTGTTCCTCTAGTCTTCCATCTTGACATCATCTTCGGGCGGTCTTCCTAGGAGTTCCATCTTCCGGCGTACCCACTATTTCAACACTTATCGCCTGCAAAACCCTGTGGTCTTTCTCCACCCACTTCTCTTGGTCTTTCCTGCTTCGATTTCTGTGCTCCCTTATAGTATTTTCCATGCCTATGTACTCCTTCTTTGCCTTGTCCGACAAAAACCTCATTGCCCGATGTCGCTTGTTTTTCTTGTCTAGTTCGACAACTTCCAACACTGTTCGATTTGGTCTTTCTTCTCCAAATCTGCTTCCTTGACAAACAAATACCATGTTTGTTCTTCTTCCGTGTGCTTCGAAGTCCATACGACCTTCGCACAACATCTGCACCGAAACAAAAATCCTTTGTTTCTGATTTAGGCAACAAACGAATTGTTTGTTCCTGCCTCTTTTCTTTTTCCTTGCTGTTGTCTTTTCTTTGTGTCGTTCCAACACTTTTCCACAACAACGTCCCACGCGATGTACCCTCGCGTCTTCCTTTCGATTTTGTCTCTTGTATCCGGATTCAATACAAAGGTTTCCCACTCGTTTATTAACCAAATGACGTGTTTGTTTTGTTTATCTGTGTTGCGGTACTATGAACACATCGACAAAACCTGGTGTTTTCCTCCCGCCTTTTTCCTCTCGATCTTCTTGACAAGACGATGGTTTTCTTCCCTTTCCCTTCGTTGTTCCAACGAAGTTTTATCCCACCAATATCGTTTGATGTGAATGTTCCCTTCCTCTCGTTTCTTCCTGTGTTACGTTAACAGCAAACACAAACAATCTGCTCGCCTTCTTTCTTCCTGTGTTGCGTTAACAGCAAACACAAATAACCTTCGCGCCTTCTTTCTTCCCTTCGATGTATTCAACGAAGTTTTATCCCATCAATATCGTTTGATGTAAACGTTTGCAACTTCACACAAGTTCGATCGTGCACTATCTCCTTGCGTTCTGAGTTATCCACGCGTCGTTTCGGTTTTGAAACAACACGCATGTTACCATCGAGACTCTTCCGTTCCCAGCGTATCCTTGGTGTCTTTTGATCTTTCTGATCAAACGTGAATCAATCTTCTTGTATCTTGTAACCCTCTCTGATACCAATGTTGCACAGGGGTATACTCGTGTATACAAATATCACGGGATTGATTTGAACAATGTTGGAGCATAGTTTGGCTAGGCCGGTCTGACGACTCTCCTGGGCCGTTCGTCGTCTTCCCGGGTCCTGAGTAATGCTGCAAACAAAGGTAAACCGGTTAGACGTGGACCGGAGGCCAGAGCCCCGGGGTCCACCTCCGACGATCAAGTTAGTATTGATCGATATATTGTATAAGATGTGTGGTTAAGAGAGAGAACCTGTTTATAATGAGACCCCTACCCTTGTTTATATAGGCTTAGGGTTTCTTGAAGGATAAGTTAGGTATGTGTGGGCCACGGGCCTGTTGGGTCGGGCCCTTAGCCGACTGTACGTCTACATGTCCCCCAGTCTAGTATGATATGGTTCATGATCATGTTATACTAGACTCATTCGTGTATCATGCTCACTAACAACCGCGTGCGGCTTGCTGCTAGGACATCCTCGTGGGTCGTCCGTAACATATGGCTTCACTCGTAAATGGGCTACCTTTTAGCAAAAAGATGATGGGCTGGGATTGCGAATAGTGAGCATAGCCACTATACGCCATCATGTCCCCCCAGTCTAGTATGCGAGGTTGTCACTGAGGTTACTAGACTTCACACCATATCCGCTACATGTAAGCATATCCACGTCGAAAGAAATGGGAAAACATGTATACGTAAGACGGGTGGTTGTGCTCGAATGCTTGGTTTCCCGTGTTTAGACGGTAAGGACCCCGTAAGAAGAAAACGTGTTTCTATAGCCGGGGTAACACTGGCATTGACAAGGTATCATTCTTATGCATCTCTAACGTGAGGATGATAAGAAGGTTTTGTGAAGGTGGAGGTGGAACCCATATGCTGCATCGTGAACATTTGAAGACGTACTTCTAATACCCACTAATGATACAGCATAGTGCGAATATTGCATTCGTCTTAAGGCCAACAGAATTCGTACTTCTGTGACAAAGTGATGCGGATATTACATCCGTCTTATGGCCACGACATTTGATAACGACTTCGAAAATTTGTCACGGTTTTTCCTGGATTAAACGGTATAAATTTTGGAAATTCACTCTTAGCCAGGCCAAGTAATTCGTCGCGGAAGACGTACTTCCGCAACAAAGAAATGTGCCAACGGAAGACGTACTTCCGCGACAAAGAAATGTGCCAACGGAAGACGTACTTCCGCGACAAAGAAATGTGCCAACGGAAGACGTACTTCCGCGACAAAGAAATGTGCCAACGGAAGACGTACTTCCGCGACAAAGAAATGTGCCAACAGAAGACGTACTTCCGCGACAAAGAAATGTGCCAACGGAAGACGTACTTCCGCGACAAAGAAATGTGCCAACGGAAGACGTACTTCCGCGACAAAAATAACGAGCACGTGGAAGAGATACTTCCACGGCGAAGATAAGAAGCCCGTGGAAGAGATACTTCCACGACGAAAATAATGAGCACGTGGAAGAGATACTTCCACGGCGAAGATCATAAGCACGTGGAAGAGATACTCCCACGGCGAAGATCATAAGCACGTGGAAGAGATACTTCCACGGTGAAAATAATGAGCACGTGGAAGAGATACTTCCACGGCGAAAATAATGAGCACGTGGAAGAGATACTTACACGGCGAAAATAATGAGCACGTGGAAGAGATACTTCCACGGCGAAAATAATGAGCACGTGGAAGAGATACTTCCACGATGAAAATAATGAGCACGTGGAAGAGATACTTCCACGACGAAAATAATGAGCACGTGGAAGAGATACTTCCACGGCGAAGATAAGGGGCACGTGGAAGAGATACTTCCACGGCAAAAATAATGAGCACATGGAAGAGATACTTCCACGGCGAAGATAAGAGGCACGTGGAAGAGATACTTCCACGACGAAGATAAGAGGCACGTGGAAGAGACACTTCCACGGCGAAAATAATGAGCACGTGGAAGAGATACTTCCACGGCGAAGATAAGAAACACGTGGAAGAGATACTTCCACGACGAAAATAATAAGCCCGTGGAAGAGATACTTTCACGGCGAAGATAATAAGCACGTGGAAGAGATACTTTCACGGCGAAGATAATAAGCACGTGGAAGAGATACTTCCACGGCGAAAATAATGAGCACGTGGAAGAGATACTTTCACGGCGAAAATAATAAGCACGTGGAAGAGATACTTCCACGGCGAAGACAATAAGCACGTGGAAGAGATACTTCCACGGCGAAGATAATAAGCACGTGGAAGAGATACTTCCACGGCGAAAATAATGAGCACGTGGAAGAGATACTTCCATGGCGAAGACAATAAGCACGTGGAAGAGATACTTCCACGGCGAAGATAATAAGCACGTGGAAGAGATACTTCCACGGCGAAAATAACAAGCACGTGGAAGAGATACTTCCACGGCGAAAATAATGAGCACGTGGAAGAGATACTTCCACAACGAAGACAATAAGCACGTGGAAGAGATACTTCCACGGCGAAAGACAATGAGCACGTGGAAAAGATACTTCCACGGCTAAGATAATGAACACGTGGAAGAGATACTTCCACGGCAAAGATAATGAGCACGTGGAAGAGATACTTCCACGGAAAAGATAATGAGCACGTGGAAGAGATACTTCCACGACGAAGATAACAAGCACGTGGAAGAGATACTTCCACGGCGAAAATAATGAGCACGTGGAAGAGATACTTCCACGGCGAAGACAATAAGCACGTGGAAGAGATACTTCCACGGCTAAGATAACGCGCACGTGGAAGATATACTTCTACGGCGAAAGACAATGAGCATGTGGAAAAGATACTTCCACGGCTAAGATAATGAGCACGTGGAAGAGATACTTCCACGGCAAAGATAATGAGCACGTGGAAGAGATACTTCCACGGCAAAGATAATGAGCTCGTGGAAGAGATACTTCCACGGCGAAGGATAATGAGCCCGCGGAAGAGATGCTTCCACGGCGAAGGATAATGAGCACATGGAAGAGATACTTCCATGGCGAAGGATAATGAGCACGTGGAAGAGATACTTCCACGGCGCATGAATAAGCCAACGGAAGAGATACTTCCGTGGCAAAGGCATAAGCCAATGGAGGAAATACATCCATGGCGCATAAACAACCGCGCGTAAGGAGTACTTCCGCAGAGAAGGAATAAGCCAATGGAAGAGATACTTCCATGGCGCAGAAACAAGCGCGCAGAAGGAGTACTTTCGTGTCGAAGGAATAAGCCAATGGAAGATATACTTCCATGGCGCAGAAATAAGCGCGCGAAAGGAGTACTTCCGCGGCGAAGGAATAAGCCAATGGAAGAGATACTTCCATGGCGCAGAAATAAGCGCGCAGAAGGAGCACTTCCGCGGCGAAGGAATAAGCCAATGGAAGAGATACTTCCATGGCGCAAAAATAAGCGCGCGAAAGGAGTACTTCCGCGGCGAGGGAATAACCCAATGGAAGATATACTTCCATGGCAAAGAAAGAAGCGCGCGGAAGGAGTACTTCCACGGCGAAGGAATAAGCCAATGGAAGAGATACTTCCATGGCAAAGGAATAACCCGGCAAAAGGCGGACTTCTGCGGCAAAAAAATATATCCAAAGATATTTGTGTGACGTGCACATAAATAGTGGTATTATTATACCCTAGTAGCCCCCCAAGTTTAATGGTGTTACACTCGTTTAGTAGTATTAAACTTAATCAAGTATTCAAAAAATTACGATCACGTAGACCAGCGCGAATGGACGTACCATAGCCGCGTACTAAAGATAGAAATTGGGTTCGAACGTGCGAACCAACGCGGATGAGTCGTGCCATAACCGCTAATTGTCACATAGTATAAGACGTATCTTAACTAACTTATGGGATGGGCTATGCCATTACGTGCGGCGTACCGCTACTACCATAAGGACGGTCAAAATTTTTGACAAAATTTTGTTAGACGTGCACAATGTGTCTTTTGCAAGCCCATCATGAGTCATATGGTTTGCGTAACTTACTACAACGTCTTGATAGCAAGGTGTCTAACAAGGATACATGATCCGTGGTCGTTGGGTTTGCAACCCTCTTACACGACAAGTTGAATTATTAGGTTAACTCAATCCTCTTATTCCGCTTGGGAACGATAAGTACATGTACGCCCGTAGGCAGAAGATATCCGAGTGTACGGACTAACACGGATGGACGTACCATGACCGCGAATGATGAATAAAATATATTATATTAAAAAATATATTGTAATATATCTTACCGATTTAAAACATATATAATATTTGATATATATAAATAATATCGGAATATATCCTAACCAAAAAGATCAATAATATATTGTAGTAATTTAAATGATATGTATAATATCCTTTATTAATATAAACAAGATACCCGAACATGCGGATTAATTACGAAAGACGCGGCTCATGACCGTAGTGAAAAAATAAAATATAACCGAACATAAAGATAAGCACGGTTCGATACAGCCGCGAATAAAAATAAAAATAATTGCTGAATGTACAGATGAGTGCGGATGGACGAGCCATAACCGCGAATCACAATATTACTACGCTAGGTCGCGAAACATACAAAAATATATTTAATCAGATCAAAAATATATGTAATATCTCCCATGGATATAAATGATATATGTAATATTTTTTATTAGAATACTGATAATCTAAATAAAAAACATAATATCTATTACTAATATTAAAAATAACTAATATTGTGATGTCAATTTAAAAAATATTGACAAGTACGCATTTAGTGAACAGTTGCGGTCTACATGCTATCGCATTGTGACATTTAATTTTACACGGCAGAGGGAGTCAAAAGTATATAGATAAAAGAAAATATATATTTTTAACGCATGGTTATGCCAAAAGAGATCTTTCACATATATAGGAATGTTCAACATATAATATGAGGATATACATAAAAAAAAATTAGTGACGTAAACAAAGTAATTATATTATCACTATTGTCAAAATCTCCATTCTTTTCTTAAAGAAAAAATCTGCACTTTAAAGTGATAAAAAAAACGTGATGATTGCATGCGAAGGCATCAAATAGCAAGATATAAAAGTCATACTAATGTAAGCAACTTTGTACGCATGACATGAATTAGAAAGTGAAACGCAAGACTACGAGGGTAAAGGGTTACCGTTTTCGAGATCAACTCGTGCTTTTCAAAACATGAGAACACGAAGCATTATTTAGTCATGGTCCCACGGATGGCGCCAACTTGTTGGAGCATAGTTTGGCTAGGCCGGTCTGACGACTCTCCTGGGCCGTTCGTCATCTTCCCGGGTCCTGAGTAATGCTGCAAACAAAGGTAAACCGGTTAGACGTGGACCCGAGGCCGGAGCCCCGGGGTCCACCTCCAACGGTCAAGTTAGTATTGATCGATATATTGTATAAGATGTGTGGTTAAGAGAGAGAACCTGTTTATAATGAGACCCCTACCTTGTTTATATAGGCTTAAGGTTTCTTGAAGGATAAGTTAGGTATGTGTGGGCCACGGGCCTGTTGGGTCGGGCCCTTAGCCGACTGTACGTCTACAAACAAGATTGACAAGAAGGATTCATGAATATTTACAACGTAAAGTGTTACATTGTTTGATCTGACACGCGACATACACAATACATATGTCGAGTATATATATGCCACGAAGAGTTACAAGCCAACCATCGTGCCTTTTCCTAATCGGTATCATTGAACCGATACAACCTTTTTAACCAAAATAACTACCTATAACCACTTTTCGGTTATTAACTATCAAACGTACACTATTGGTCCTTTATATTACAAGACTTTGACAATTAAGGCCAACATATATACCTTCCAATAAACACGAAACTTTCTACGTTGTTCAAGTGATGTCGGTTGGATTATCCCCTCCAATTTCACTAATGGTATTTTCGGCATAATTTACTTCCTTCAAAGATAAATGTTAAGTATTCATTCATTAGTAGTTATTAGATTAACCATTCAAACAAACAAAAAGTTTCAATATTATAAGTTCCTTAATATATTCGAATAAGCAAAGAAACGTTTACCTTAGTCTCTCTTGCATATTATTTGATGTCACAATTATCAGCTTTGTTAGCAGCCGCAATGGTTGTAAAACTCAATAGCCCTTTATAGACCTGCTTCAAGAAGAGAAATTGCCCTCAAAGACTTTGCGACAGCAGATCCAGCTCAAGTGGACATCTCACCACTACCTGTTCAATTGGTTAGTAAAAATTCTGCACAGATGGTTCACCAATTCCCTAGGATTCGGATTTCGGGCGATAACAAAAGGCAAGTCATAGAACATGGTTAATGGCCAATATTTTTCAAAGCATAATTGAGTTTGCATATCCCAGGAGGTTAGTAAACCAGATATAGCTGCAGGCATGTTAAAAAATAGACGGAAACTAACTAAACAAAAAAAACAGACCGAAATGAAAGGTCAAATTTGGTTTTCATGATGAAGAAATATTGGCATACATAGTTGGAGATAGCAAAAATAGCTGTAGAAAAAATGTATCCTAGACGTGTCATTGATGGTTCAAACGATCAAAGTATTTTACTCATCCAGTACAGAAACAATAATTAACTGGTGGCATATTGTCTAGAAACTAATAAATTTAAACACACTACATTATATGTGATAAATTTCAATAAAAATAAATGGATCCTATTATCATACTCCGAAAACCGCTTAACCTTTATCCAAACAGCCTCCTGCACTTGTATTTCCTGGTTGATGGTATTGGTTCGTTGGAGAAGAACCAGAACCGCTATTCTTTCTGGATGCTTGGTGACCCGTTATCTTTCGTTGTTTTTCTTTCTTTTGACCTTCTGACGTGATTATGCAAGACACGACATATACATCTCAATTTCGTAATACAAATTCAGTATTTCTTTAATGATTTGAGCTTTATACATACTCAAAAATATAGTTAAAATAAGGAAGAATAAAACCATTTGAAAGTAACAACTAAAGGCCACCTTCAATTGTACTTTATCACACAATACTATTAGTAAAAAAAACTATGAACTTGAATTTGGTCTAATATCACTCTATTAAAAAAAACTAACCACGCAAATCACATCTTTCAGCTGCAATTTAAGGAATTAAGTTCAGGATACTATAACTATGAATACTTAAAACTATCCAATTTTGTATAAGATTTAATTTCAACAGAACCCCTGCTTTTAAAATTTTCAAAAAAAAATTCTCTATAGCGTACGTTTTTTGTTGAACCTGTAAACAATAATAAATAAAGGAATGTTTTCTATACCTTTTTGTCCTTAAATGCATCGAACCTACTTTCCAGCAATAAACAAAACTCTGATTGTCTTTAGCCCTTTACTTGTATACTTAATCATGGTTGATCCCTACCTTCATTACATGTAAATAGACAAAACCCTCAAGGCTCACATGCTTTTTTCATGCATGAAGATATGAGATATAAATTGCACAGATCAAGTATTGCGTACCTTCGCATAGTTGTATAGTGATAATGGGAACGTCAATTCCCATGTAACATTTCCCCAATATGTTTAGTGGATTCTTTATAAACGTAAGATGTTGGATGAAAAACTGAAGCATATAAGATACACATGCTCAAGATATCGGCAGTCGCTGTCCACTTTCCTGCATAAACAAAATAATCTACTTTAAGAATTTTCACACACGCACAAATATAGAATGTGTTTTAGTTAAATGGGAGAATGGGCTAGTCTGCTCCATTAAAAATCTGTTAAAAAGATACAAAGGCTGAATCGTTTTGTAAAAACTGATTTAATAAGGATGGTGAAGCCCCCATATTTAGTTTAATAAAGATTGCCATCTCTAGGTTGTTTCTGCAAATGATAATGGCATTAATATTTGCAAACTTGATGGGTTTCAATTACTTGCTTTTTTGAATATGAATCATTTGATGGTGATGCTACCGGCAACACCAGGGCCTACAATTGAGGAACGAATATCAGGAAACTATAAGAACTTATTTACTATTTTACCTTTGCTCCATAGTGAGCATAGATCTCATCAAGGGGTTGATTTGTAAAGTCGCACCAGTTCAAGGACCAAGGTTTCAGAAGATGATATTTTTTTTATCTCTTCTATAAAAAAAATGGACGTCACTCACCAATCAAGATGATAACCGATAAGATTGTCAATATGCAACAGTTGACGTACCATGGATGATATCATTTTTAGTTCTTTGTAACAATATATTCAAATAATGGTGTGGCCAATTAGCATGATGTAGGAAATTAAAATTAGTGTCCATCACTTGGCCATGCGCATAGTTCTCTACATGCCCCTTCTTGTCATGTTAAATTGCAGCCCTGAAGAAGTGAAAATTATGTGAAGACACATTTGTTATTGAAGAAATTAGCTTATCAAGTACAGTTCACTGACAAAATAAAATAAAACAATGAACGAAGATTTGTTTTTCATATGATCGTCACGTGTTTCTATCAACCTAAACAGGTTAGAAATTTTGGAAAAAAATATATAGACAGCTACCAAAATGATGAATATGCAAACCATGTTAATATCTATTTGAATTATCTAAGAAGCAAACAGTGATTTCTAAAGTAAGCTCACCACTCCACTTCTTCCCACCATCACTGGTTGCCTTAGATATTGTTTGGTTTGGATCTGTGTATGCTATCTCAGACTGTGGTTAGAGTGTTTGGCATGCTTCCTAAATTTTCTTATTGTTCTTGTATCTACAATTTCCAGTTGCATGCGTGGTAATGCATTACCTTTCCCAACTATCACAACCTTGACCTGGTGTATCCTCAACATTCACGGCATGGCATCCTTTCAAGCTATTGATTTGACTTCTCTTCTCTACATTAGGCAGGCCAACTACACCTAATGTAGTCAGTTTTTTGATCTGCAATGCCCAAGCTTGCAATCAGTTGAAAATTTAATAGCTAACACATAGGTTTCATTTTTTACCTTTTTACTTATATATAGGTGGACTTGAGTAAATATGGACGGAACTTTACAATTTACACTTATTTTGAAGTTTGATGGACCATGTACTTAACAATAAGATTTTTTTGTCTTTTTATTATAATAAAGATGATGTATCTTTAGCTTATATTTGTTTTAGCAACCATCGAATTTATTTGGTGACCGAAATTCCTATGCTACTAATATTTCTTTAGGTAAGGAATTATTGCGCTATACACTCTTATACATTGGATTTCTCTCTCAGTAAGGATCTCTGCAAGATTAGAAAGATAATAGGTACAATATTAAGCCTAATGACACCCTAAAACATAAGGGTTTGTGGCCATTTAGTCAGGTTAACAACTAATGTATAACACTAACTTAGTGGTATCTTGACATATAAAGAGGTTGAAGTTTATTATTTTGTGAACTTCCCTGTCACTTTGGCTGAAAAGTATTAGAGATACGCTACTGGAAAGAGAGGCGGAACAATTACTATAGAAGGTATACACATAAGGTCATACTACCAAAGAGTTCTCATTCAACATGATTAGAAAATCATAATATGTCATTGCGTTATTAAAAATTCATTTGAAACGATGATCATATCAAATGTTACGCTAAAGCGAGGGACTGAATAATGGATGATCACTCGATTCTATTAATATATGTTTACCTCCTAAAACATTGGGATAAAAGTATCCAAATGATAGCCATGGCCCCAACTTGATTCCCTGCTATCCACACCTAGAAAGCAACAGTAAATTGCATATTATTGTAGTGGAATGTACACTTGTAACATAGGTTTTTTTCTCTTAATATATATAGGCAAGTTATTGTTAGACACAGACAGATATACGTAATATATATACATTAGTACCTCTCAACCATCGATCGAACCTTCTCAACTTCATTCAAAGAGAGTATAAATGCCATGTACTTTATCCAAATATAGAGCTGCTATTGGGAGAGATTCTAATTAACTGCATAAAGTCATCATCAGTTCGTGGTACGTCTTTCTGTAATTGTCTTTCCGCATCAACCCTAATTTCCCCCTCCCTGTAAATCACATATCAATTATGAAAAAGTTTCACAACGTGCCTTTTGCTGACAATAAATATCAGAAGATGTGAATAATTATAAGTAAAATACTTTACTGTTGTTTCCTTATATCTAAATAACACTACCATTATGAACCACCTAATATTTTAAACTTTAGGATTATCAGAAGTTCCGTGTTTGATCACATGCACCATGTTTGGTCACAGATTTGGTAAGATTTTTCTTTACCTTAGCTCAAGTTGACTAATAAATGAAAATAATTTCCTAAAAGAGGACCAGGTAAAATGTCGAAAGTCACACAAAGTATTGATTTATGTGATCAAACCTATGTGACTGATGTGATATTTCTAACTTACAACAAAGTGAAAGGTGCCATAATCGACAGATCAGATGATTAAAGAAAGCTAAATAATGTACACCCTGCTTGCGTAAATAATAAGTTCCAACAGTATTAGTTCATCTTGGTTAGTTAGAGTACTACTTAACTGATTATTTCCTATGATTGTTGAAATCACGCAAATATTTAGTAAATCAAAAAGTTACCTAACATTAATTTCCTTCAAACCCTGTGTGAAACAAAAACATATGCTCTGATTTGAGCATAAAGCTCCACTTGAAAGTGGTTTGTGGTTATCAAAAAGAATACCATGTAACCCATGGAAATAAACATTCAAGTAGGTTATGTGAGATAAATAACAATTAGACCAATGAGGAAGCAAGATATTAAAGTATTTGACCTAATCAGATACCACTTTACAACTTGAGGGGCTTATTGTGTTACTTTCAATTCTTGCAGTTATGTTTTGGACTTAGCTTGATGAACTCTGATGAGGTGGAGGGCTTAAGCTGGCTATTGTGGAAGTTGTGGCCTTGGATGCTTTTTAGAGACAAACGTCTCTTTGACGCTTTGACCACTCGTCTCTTGGGAATAAGTATGGGACGCTCCCATTCTTGTCTTCTTTATCTGGGTTTTGTGTGTGTGTTTTCTTCATCAAAAATACTCTCTCTAAATATGTAACCCAGATCATGTTTATTCATTTTTGTTCTTGTTCTTGTGAGACTATTATCATTTAGATAATAGGGTCACACCAGTGTAGCTGTGGTGACCTTTTAACCTTTTGATTCGTACTCGTTTTGATTAATAGAAGTGTTTGATTCAGTGTTCAAATCTTCTTCTTTGCCCTTATCTATTATTTCTTCATGGTATCAGAGCCCTGGTTCTCTGAAATCGTTGGAAATATTTTTTAGGGTTTCAAAATATTTTTGGGGGTTTTTTAAATTGAAACGTTTTTTGGATAGATCTGCTATTGAGATAGTCAGATTTAAAAAGATTTTGTTCTTATTGTTTCTTATTCATCCTAAAATCGATTTTTTAATTTTAGGGTTTCAAAATATTTGGGGGTTTTTTATATTATATATGTTTTAACTTTGTTCGTGGTGCAGGGATATTATTTATTAGATCTATTTCATAGATCTGTTGCTGATTGCACTTTTCCCTAATTTTTCTTAAATTAGGGTTTGGTGAGGAGGTTCTGTTTCCTCTAGACTAAGTGAATTCAGAAGAAACAGTTCGATTGAGCTTTTGGTTTATGCATTGTAACACCTCTGCTCTCTCTTCTTATTTGTTTATTCAGATATCTGCTTATTTATTTGTTCATACTTGTTCTTTGGGTGCTATCTGTGTTTATACTCTCTCATATTTGGATACTCTCTTGTTTGTTGATCTTGTTTTTTATTGTTGGGGTATTTTGTTTATTTGGACCCTTAATCACTGTCTTGCCCTTGACCTGCCACCCTTGAGTGGTTTGGAAGCCTGGGAACTTTGTTGACTTTGATTAAGTTCACTTTTTTGGGAGTTTAGTTTCTGTGTCCCTTCACTATGACTAGTGTTCATGGTGACACAGACACTGAACATCAAGATGACCAGATTGGGGAAGAATCTGTTGTCACCTTGATAAGTAAGCTTGATATTAGTGACCCTTTGCATCTTCACCCAAATGACTCTGCCACATTGACTGTGATTTCTATTAAACTTAAAGGAACTGAGAATTATCAAATCTGGTCTAATGCTATGCTTTTGGCATTGGAAGGAAAAAATAAAACTAGTTTCATAAATGGATCTTGTAAAAGATCCCTAACTAATGATGTGTTAGGAAGACAATGGGACAGAGTCAATGCTGTTGTGTTAGGATGGATTCTTAACTCTATTTCTGATGAATTATTTCTTGGTCAAATCTTCTCTAAGAAAGCTGAGCATGTTTGGAATGATTTGAAAGAAACCTATCATAAGGTTGATGGGTCTGTGATATTTAACTTGCATCATAAGATTAACACTTTGAAACAAAATGGCTCTAATTTGTCTGATTATTATCATACTTTGAATGCTTTGTGGAAACAATATGATGCTATGGTTGAGCTTCCTAATTGTGTGTGTTCTGCTACTAGTGAATTTAAGAACCATAATAGTCTGTTGAAATTGATGCAATTCTTAATGGGTCTTGATGACTCTTACATGACTATTAGAAGTTCTATTCTTTCTAGGGAGTCTTTACCTGATGTCAAAGGGGCTTATGCTATTATCTCTAGTGAGGAGTCTCACAGAGTTGCCTCTGGCAATGTGTCTAGTTCCTCCCAAAGGAATCAGACATCTGCTTTCTTTGCTAATGGGCCCACCAGAAATGTGGTTCAAAGAAATCAGAGTAATAACTCTGGTGGCTTTAGACCTAATTTCAATACTAACCCCAACTACAATAGTAACCCTAGACCTAATGTGCCCAATGGGAATACCTATAGGCCCAATGGGAACACCTACAGACCTAATGTGAACTCTGAAGTGATTTGTGAAAATTGTGGGTACAATGGGCATACTATTGATAGATGTTTTAGACTCATTGGGTACCCTGCTGATTTTGGTAAAAAGAGACTTGGGCAAAACCCTAAAGGAAAAAATGTTTCTAACAATTCTGTGGGGACTAATCCCAATTCTGTCTTTTCTGATGAACAACTTTCTGCATTACTCTCTCTTATCAAAGAGAACAATGGAAGTGAGAAGGGTGTGCAGGCCAATATGGCAGGTACTTACCTTAATTCCAGTAAAGCCTTTAATGATAACTTTAGTAACTTTTTTTGTTCTAATATTCATTCTAAAGTTACTCAACATGGGAAAGTGGTTGACTCTGGGGCTAACCAACATATGACTAATGATGAAAAAGAACTGGACAATGTTTTTGATATTTCTCACTTAAAAATTAAAGTCAGTCATCCTAATGGGACTGAAGCTTTCATATCTAAGATTGGAAATCTGAAACTGGGAAATGGTCTTGTCTTGTTTGATGTGTTGGTTATTCCTGAGTATTGTGTTACTTTGATATCTGTGCATAAATTAGCCAAGGATAACAAGATTTTTGTGGTTTTTGATGAAAATAAATGCCTTTTTTTGAATCAGGATTTGAATCTGAAAAACATTATAGGGATTGGTAATCAATGTGGTGGTTTATACTACTTAGATACTAAAGGTACTAAGTGTAATGCTAGTCAAACTGTCCATATTTGTTCTCTATCTTATTATGATTGGCATTGTAGACTTGGCCATCCTGGTGACCCTGCTTTAGATATCTTAAAAACCACTTTGAAACTTGATAAACATGATAAGTATGACTATTGTGAAGTTTGTAAAAGGGCTAAACAATCCAGAAAGCCCTTTCCTTTAAGTGACCATAAGACTAAGTACTTGGGGGACATTGTTCATCTTGATTTATGGGGTCCTTATAAGGTGACATGTCACACTGGCCATAGATATTTTTTGACCATTGTGGATGATTTTACCAGAGCTGTTTGGGTATATCTCATTAAGTCCAAGGATGAAGTTGTTACTTTTTTAGATGTTTTTCATAAAATGATTAAAAATCAGTTTAAAAGAAACATTAAAGTCTTTAGAAGTGACAATGGTACTGAATTTGTTAATCAAACTTTTAATAAGTTTTGTAACAACAATGGCATCCTACATCAGACTTCATGTGCTTATACCCCACAGGAAAATGGGGTGGCTGAAAGGAAACATAGACACCTATTGAATGTGGCTAGGTGTCTTATGTTTCAGGGGGGAATTCCTTTGAAATTTTGGTCTGAATGCATTCTAACTGCTACTTTTCTCATTAACAGATTACCCTCTTCTGTGTTAAATGGAAAGTCCCCTTATGAAATGATTTACAATACTTGTCCTAATCTCTCTCTTATCAGAATGTTTGGCTGTTTATGTTTTGCTACTATCTTGAATAGTCATGATAAATTGTCTAATAGGTCTGAAAAATGTGTTATGATGGGTTATTCTAATTCTTAGAAGGGTTACAGGCTTTTTAGTCTTGATAGGAATCAGTTTATTGTCTCTAGAGATGTGAGTTTTTTTTAGTCTGTATTTCCTTTTAAGGATTCTTTCTCAAAAAACAAGCATAATGAGTCTAATGTCCTTAGTCTTGGTCAAGATAAAAATTTGCTAAACTTTTTTGATTTAGATAACCCTGAGCTACCTAATGATGATGAGAGAGTAACAAGTAGCCATAATAGTGACCATGAGTCACAAAGTGAGGGTAGCCACTCTCCCAACCTTGGGAACAATATGGACACTGTTGATTCTCCAAATATTGGAGATGATGCTCATAACAGTGAGGATATTGAAGCTAGGTTGGAAGAGGAGGCAGCAACACTTGATGAAAATGATGAGTCTGAAGGTCACTTGAACCATATTCTAAGTGCTCCTACTCAGGGTGTTAGAAGGTCTACCAGACCTTCTGTTTTTCCAAAAAACTACAATGATTTTGTTGTTAACTCCAAGGTTAAATATGGTCTTGAAAAATTTGTAGGGTATTCTAGACTTAATCATGAAAACTTCTGCTTTGTCACCCAACTTAACAAAAACAGTGAGCCAAAGAATTTTTTTGAAGCTTCTCAAAACCCTTATTGGGTTGATGCTATGAACTCTGAGCTTGCTGCCCTTCTTGAGAATGACACCTGGGATATTGTTGAATTACCAAAGGGTAGGAAAGCCTTAGGTAGTAAGTGGGTTTGGAAACTTAAGTTTAAGTCTAGTGGTGAAATAGAAAGATACAAGGCTAGGGTTGTTGCCCAAGGCTTTGGTCAAAAGGAAGGTATTGACTTTGATGAAACTTTTGCCCCTGTTGTCAAGATGGTTACTGTTAGATGCTTGCTTAATATTGCTATTGTGAATTCCTGGCCTGTGTTCCAACTTGACATTAATAATGCTTTCCTTTATGGTGATCTTGATGAATCTGTTTACATGAAACCACCACAAGGATATCTTTGTGGTGGTGACAACATGGTTTGTAGACTTAAGAAGTCATTGTATGGGCTTAAACAAGCTCCCAGGCAATGGAATGCTAAGCTTACAGCTGTGTTAAGTGAAAATGGTTTTGTTCAAAGTAAATCTGATTATTCTTTGTACACTAAGTCTCTTGGTAATGTTTTTCTTGCCTTGCTTGTGTATGTTGATGATATCATTATTACTGGAAACAATGTTGGTGAGATTGAAAAGTTTAAGATGTTTCTGAAAACTAAGTTTATGATTAAGGAATTAGGCAAGTTGAAATACTTTTTGGGTATTGAGGTCATTGATACTAATGGTGGCATTTGCTTGAATCAAAGGAAGTATGTTTTGGACCTTCTTTCTGAGTATGGTATGTTGGCTTGCAAACCTGCTAGCACTCTTTTGGTTACTAAACTTGTTATTTCTAATGAGGCAACCATTGATGATCCCTTACTTGATAATATTGTTGACTTTCAAAAGCTGATGGGTAAGCTTATTTACTTAACCAATACCAGGCCTGACATATCCTATGTTGTTCACTGCGTGAGTCAATTCATGCACTCTCCTTTGAGATCTCATCTCAAAACAGCCTTCAAGATATTAAGGTATCTTAAAGGTTCTCCAGGTTTGGGCATTCACATTAAGAAGACTTCTGGTATGTTTCTAAATGCTTATTCTGATGCTGATTGGGCTAAGTGTGTTGTTACTAGGAGATCTGTTACTGGTTATTGTGTTTTTGTTAATAACAATCTTGTTTCCTGGAAGAGTAAAAAGCAAAACACTCTCTCCAAATCCTCTACTGAAGCAGAGTATAGAGCTCTTGCTTCAGTAACCAGTGAAGTCATCTGGATTTTAAAGATTTTAAAAGACTTAAAATGTGAAAATCTTTTGCCTGTTACTTTGTACTGTGACAGCAACTAAGCTATTAAGATAGCTGCAAATCCATTTTTTCATGAAAGAACTAAACACTTAGAAATTGACTTACACTTTGTAAGGGAGAAAATTTTGAGTGGTGTTGTTAAGACTTGTAAGATGGATTCTGCTAATCAAATAGCAGACATCCTCACAAAGGGACTGGATACATTGCAACACAATGTCCTTGTTGAAAAACTTGGCATGCTTAATATATATGAGGTATCTGATTAAGGGGGGATATTAAAGTATTTGATCTAATCAGATACCACTTTACAACTTGAGGGGCTTATTGTGTTACTTTCAATTCTTGCAGTTATGTTTTGGACTTAGCTTGATGAACTCTGATGAGGTGGAGGGCTTAAGCTGGCTATTTTGGAAGTTGTGGCCTTGGATGCTTTTTAGAGACAAACGTCTCTTTGACGCTTTGACCACTCGTCTCTTGGGAATAAGTATGGGACGCTCCCATTCTTGTCTTCTTTATCTGGGTTTTGTGTGTGTGTTTTCTTCATCAAAAATACTCTCTCTAAATATGTAACCCAGATCATGTTTATTCATTTTTGTTCTTGTTCTTGTAAGACTATTATCATTTAGATAATAGGGTCACACCAGTGTAGCTGTGGTGACCTTTTAATCTTTTGATTCGTACTCGTTTTGATTAATAAAGTGTTTGATTCAGTGTTCAAATCTTCTTCTTTGCCCTTATCTATTATTTCTTCACAAGACATACAAGTTCATGTAGAATACGTGATCCTAGGTGGCATATGTTCAACCTTGGTGTCAGTTACCACCGTAAATCAATGGCTAGAATGCACAGGCAGATCCAAATCAATGGGGTAGTGCATACTATGGTTATGGACAAAGTTATGATCCTTATGCTTATGGAGTAACTCGAGATCCAAAAATGTATGCATATAGTGGTTACGTGCAATATCCTCAACAGGCAAAACAATGTTTGAGATTAGGGTTTGAGAACAAGGAGCACCTTTAATCAAATTTCCATGTTCTTACCTGAAGGTTAGTTGGTTTTCAAGCCTTAAAGGCTTTTTTTATTTGATAAACATATGCATACATAGTATATGGAAATAACATATATGATAAACATAAACTCGAAAATTAGTAAAAAGAGGCGTATCAGTTCTTACCAGCGAGTGGAGACGTAATCAGTAAAAGGAGGTGTAGAAGACACTTCTCTAGCCAAGCCAAGATCATCAATTTAATAGTTTTGTTGGTCGCCAACAAATTTTCTGTAATGGAAAAGAGATTGAACAAAAAAAATGTTCATCCAAAAAAGAAAATCAAAGTTAATGAATTATTAGCAATAACATATATCTTATCTGTTCAAATGCCAAATAAATTGGAACTTTGATTGGTTAGAAAGAAAAATTAGACACGAGTAGTCTAGCAGAACAAATGTGAATGTTTGTTTTTGCTAAGTGATATATAACAAATCGAATGTAAATAAAGAAGTACTTCCTTTCTTCCGATTTGTGTGTAGAAGCAATTGAGCAGATTTTGTTTGGCTTCTTTAACTTGACATAGAACAACCATTGGAATCATGCTCATGATTGTGTCAGACACCATACCTATATTAGAGGATACATTGAGCCAATTCTTCGAAAGTGAGCATCTCCACACGGTCCCCTAATAGGCCAACATGTTTTATGATCTGCATCGAGGATTCCATGATCGGAAGGTGGTGGTGGTGAGGCTCTGCAGTGTGCAGATGAGGTTTTGTGGTCTCACGATGGGGGATGATAGACCTTGGCGGGTTTGGCAACAAATATTCTTGACTAAAGAGCCTAAGGTTTGTTTTGTTTTCTTGCAATTCACATAAAATACAACACGTATCAACTAATTCATATATAAATTGTTTAAAATTGCTATGGTATAACTCATTTGACTGGATCATTTTTTTCGTTATCTGTATCTTACAGTTGGGTTATGACTGACTCGGTGGTCCATCATCCTGAGCATTCTCTATCAACATCAGTGCCACAGATTATTATCATGTCCATCTTTTTGAACTCGAGCCAGTGACGGAGCCGTGATTCCAGCTGCCAACAATAATTGGGAAGCGTTAGATGTTGAGGTATAGATGCCTGGTTAAGTAAGAACCACGGAGTTGAATTTTTTAATTGTATCAACTGGGATGGTGTTGCAGGTATGAGTGTGCCTGCAAAGTTAGGAGCTTTTAGAGGGTTGTTCAGAGTAGTCTTTCTGGGTAGGAAAGATGCTCTAAAGATTTTCAATCTGTAAGTTTTTTTATGGCGGTATGCTTGTTCCTGTTTCAGAATAGGATAACCGTGTTAAAGGTCTATTATGGATTGAGGACTTACACATTTCATCACTTGCCCTTTGAGCCGAATAACCATACGTAGGAATGATTCCATGCAAAAAGAAAACCTACGAAATAAAAATCAAAATTAGAACCCTATGTAAGAAAATCGAAATGAAATAAATCCGGAACTTCGAACATATAACAGTATAACACCAGACAATATTTCCAAACATTCTTACCTAGATTCAACAAAAAATACTCGCCTTGTTGTTTTATTATCATGATTGTGTATATAATTCAAAGATTAGCTGTCTTGGGTCAATGTTATAATCCAAGGGAAGCTCAAAATTATGGATATCTTATGCATTTGATAGTAAAAGTCAAATTTGAACCCGGGGACATCATGGATCAGAACTTAAATATAAGGGGTGTTTAGAAATTATCTTGATTGAGAAGTTTTTATCTGCTCTGCTACTATCGGTCTTATTCAGGGTTTCTGTATGTATCTTCCCGATGATACGGAAGTTCTGAGACTAAAATGATGTGTTATTTTGCTAATAACCATAAACCGGAGCGTCATTATATTTTACCAAATCGCTAAAAGTACACACAGATCTGACAAAGAAATAACAGCCTCTCACATATACAGGATTGGAGTTCAAGGGTTTTTGGATAAGAGATTTAATTCTCTGTTGGCTTATACTTAGCTGAGTAAAATGAGAAAATTGACTCTCTATACTCGGATGCCCTTTTCATTAGACTCACAAAAAGATCAGCTAGTATGAAGGATTACCTAGCCGGTAGCATCAATTACTAGACATGTGACATGAAGCACACATACACCCCTTAAGCACCAGCAACTTTCGATTTTTCTCTTGAATCATACAAAGGCAAAAATTCATGAAATCAACCATATACATTTTGATATTTCTCTTGAATCTACATATACCTAAAAAAAGAAGACATCACAAAATATTCACATTAACCTAAAAAAATATTCACATGAACATCACTGATTCTCCATTGCAGCAACCAATATTCACATTAACCCTTAAAAAAGAAGAACACAAATACATACATACAAAAAATCTAAAAAAATATTATTAGGGTTTTAAGAAAAAGCATTACCTACAAAACAAAACAAACAAAAAAACTTTAAACATGGTATAACCATCTACATATCTCAAGTAAGTGTTAGTTTATCTATTAGACTATTAATAACAAAAGATTATTTGACTTTCTGTTTGAAAGGCTCTACAGTAAGACAAGTAAGACACCTTAAGAACAATAGCTCATCTATAGTATTATTCCAAGGCAACGTAAATGTAGCAGGGACGTATTGTTAAAAAAAGATCTTTTGAAACTTGGAATATGTAGATGCGATCGCATCAAGTGGATTCTTTCTATCAATTGTTGTTGCAGCCCCTTCTCCTATTTCCCTTACCAACACAGGCCAACATTAAACTGTTTAAATGATTACTAATCCCCTTACTGTTTAGGTTAGTTGTTGACTCCAGAATGCAGCAACGTCCTATGATTCCAAATAGATGAACGTTGAAGATTATAAATGGATAATTGAAGGTCAGTATTAATTAGAGGAAAATGGATTAGGGTTTAAAAGTAATACAATTAAAATTGGAATAATTATAACTGTATATAATACGATTAAAGATCAATCAAATACGATTAGGGTTTCAAAAATGGATTTAAGATCAAATACGATTAAAGATCAATTGAAACTGGAAAAATGGATTAGGGTTTCAAAGATCAAATATGATTACCTACATATAATACGATTAAAGATCAAACAAATACGATTAGGGTTTCAAAAATGGATTAAAGATCAACTGAAACTGAAAAATGGATTAGGGTTTCAAAGATCAAATGCGATAAAAGATCAATTGAATGTTTTTATTAACAAAGATCAAAGATCGAATAATTTTAGTGTGTTTTTTGGATTAAGATTTATATCTCGTTGATAAGAGAATAATGGAGGCGTGTGTGTCTTTTTCACCCCTTTTGTGTGTGTGGGGAAAATGTAAAAAAAATAAAATTTTATACCATTATTTATAGTTGCGGTTTCAAAACGCGATTTTATAAAAACTGCGTGTTAGAAAATCGTGGCCCGCCTAAAAATGACGAAAATAAGGAAACTAATGAGATTTTTTAACCAATTTTCAAATCCTATTGGTTAAAAGATGTGACTGGGATATGAGTGGATTAAAAACTGTGGTTTCAAGTCATAATAATACCTATATAATATATATATATATATATATATATATATATATATATATATATATATATATATATATATATATATATATATATATATATATATATATATATATATATATATATATATATATATATATATATATATAGGGTGAGGTTATTTTCAGAAAAAAAAAATGTACAGAACCGCGAGAACCAAAATCAACCAATCAAATTTTTTTTAATATTTACATTTATTATTTAATTCAAAAGGGCATTTATGTCAAACTCGTTTTCACATTTTTAAGTCTAACGGTTATCTTTTACTGCTTTGAAATTGCATTAATGAAATTTGAACTTAATTCTTTTTAAAAACTTATTATTTTAAAAGTTTAACTAGGAATTTAATAAAAAAACCTTTTTTTTATGCTTTTGCATATGTGTTCTTTTTCTTTTACATGCACATCGTTGCTTCTTTTTTATATAGTCGGTACAATTAAAGTATTAGTATGCCTTTTTATTCTTACTTTGCTCGCACATGTGTTCATATTTTAAAATGTCATCTCTTAAAATATACATTCTCAGATTTTTTAAAAACTAAAATGCTAAAGTATACGTCAAACATTGTTATTTTAATAAATTAGAGCATATGAAGAATAAATAAATAAAAAACAGTAAGTATGCGTTTGTGCACAAGTACATTCTTGACAATGACATAAGTATACATATGAGTTCCTCCGCATGTATATGTTTATTCGCGTGACTCGTCCATGTTAACTTTATCTTACACGGTCATTTTCTTCGTCTCTGTCAACTTAGTCAGCCCAATGAAATCGTAAACCAAATAAAAGTTTCAAATGAGCATTTGGGTTCGTCCATTGATGCATGCATGTGCACATGTATCTACCCATTTCTTTTTGTTTGGATGCACTTGTATCTCGTATGTATGCACTTGTGTATTTATACCTTTATCTTCATCATGATTTTAAGATATTAAGATATCATGCACATCTTCATCTCTTCTCCTAAGACTGTTTAAAAATATTCAAACATAAAAACAAAAGTCATAAATAGATACATGTGCAATGCATTACCTTCATTACGCATTACCTTCATTTTGAAACCACAATTTATAAACACACCATTATAAATAAATACATGTGCATTACCTTTATTTTGAGACCATGAACAAACTACTATACGGACCTTTCTGTTTTTTCCTGTTTCGGTAACAGTTTCTGAGACCATGAATGAACTACAACCTTTTTGTATCTACTTGTTACGGTAACAACATACGTACTTTTGTTACGGAACATTTCGATGCCCTGAACGATCTAACCTCAAATAGATCGGTCAATGTGCGAGGTCCGAAATGAATCAACCACCACGATATGTGAATATGCGACATCCAAAACGAACAAGACACCAACAAACAACATTATCATCATCATACTCATATTTTATGGCTGAAGATTATGTGAATAAATATGCTCATTGTTTAATTAACCAAGACAAATAAAAAACAATCATTATTTAAAAAATCCGTAAATGCCGATTGAAATTGACGCATACGAAGTTCTCTAAATTGAGAACATGAAGAAATTAGTACCTTGTAATGGATTTATTTATCAACCACTTCATTATAAATAAATTAATAGCAAAATATGCTGGTTTGAAAATGACGTTGTTGATATGAAGAGATACCGAAATATGGAAGAAGGTTGAATGTGAACCAATTCTTCAGATCCAATTATTACGGGACGGTTTAAAATTTGTTAAACCTGAGTTTCCACTAGTACCCCTTGTTACCTTACTAATCAATACCCACTTTTTAAGTATATTACATTTGTGCCACAAATAAGTGTAACCATTGTTCAAATATTTAATGGATGAGATTGATTCTCGTAGTTCTGTACATTTATTTGGTTCTGAAAATAACCTCACACTATATATATATATATATATATATATATATATATATATATATATATATATATATATATATATATATATATATATATATATATATATATATATATATATATATATATATATATATATATATATATATATATACACATATATATATATACATATATATATATACATATATATCTAATATATATATATATATATATATATATATATATATATATCTAAATATATATATATATATATATATATATATATATATATATATATATATATATATATATATATATATATATATATATATATATATATATATATATATATATATATATATATATATATATATATATATATATATATATATATATATATATATATATATATATATATATATATATATATATATCAAATCAAATCAAATCAAAAACCCTTATATAGGAAGGATGGTGAAACCATGTCTTAAATACAAAATTCTAGAAAAATGACACATGTAATTCATTAAAGGGTTTCCATAAAATGTTTCAAAAAGAAAGTAGAAATTACAAATGATGCCTTAAATACAAAATTTTATAAAAATATATATAGGAATTACAAAGGATGCCTTAAATACAAAATTCTATAAAAATATATAAGGAATGATGGTGAAACAATGCCTTAAATACAAAATTCTATAAAAATGATTTCATAAAATGGTTAAAAAGAAAATAGTAATTACAAATGATGCCTTAAATATAAAATTCAATAAAAAAATATATAGGAATTACAAATGATGTCATAAATACAAAATTGTATAAATATATACAAAGAATGATGGTGAAAGAATGCCTTAAATACAAAATTCTTTAAAATTGACACATGTAATTCTTTAAAGGGTTTCCATAAAATGCATCAAAAAGAAAATAGGAATTACAAATGATGTCTTAATTATAATAATATATATAGGAATTACAAATGATGCCTTAAATACAAAGTTCTATTAAAATATATAAGGAATGATGGTGAAACAATGCATTAAATAAAAAACTCTATAAAAATGATTCCATAAAATGGTTCAAAAAGAAAACAGGAATTACAAATGATGCCTTAAATACAAAATTCTATAAAAATATATATAGGAATTACAAATAATGCCATAATACAAAATTCTATAAAAATATATAAGAATGATGGTGAAACAATGACTTAAATATAAAATTCTATAAAAATGACACATGTAATTCATTAAAGGGTTTCCATAAAATGCTTCAAAAAGAAAACATGAATTACAAATGATGCCATGAATACAAAATTCTAAAAAAATGACATATGTAATTTATTAAATGGTTTCCATAAAATGCTTCAAAAAGAAAAAAGGAATTACAAATGATTCACAATAGTTTGACTTACTAAAATGAAAATAGTTTTAGATATTCGAACTGTCAAATTTTAGACTGGGCTATATATTGTTGCTATATTATATACGTGACAAAAAATAATACCAGGAATGAGCTTTTTGGGCTTACTTTTGCTAGAATACACTTTACCACAAAGTTTACAAAACAAAATCATTTGTAAAACATATTTAACAATAATGTTTTTGCTAACAAAAAAACTTAACAATAATATTATTTTCAAAAAAAATTAATGTCAAAAAGTTATCCATAACATTAATATATACAAAATGTCTTATCTCATAAAATTCAAAAATACAGAAAATATTTATACAATATTATTAAAAATTCGAAAAAATTTTAATGTAACAAACTTATTAATAACGTTAACGTATGCAAATTCAATTAAATTATAATTCTCTTAAATAAATAAAATCTTTTAAACTACGTTATTTTTTTCCATTCTATGCTACATTATTAAAATACTAATGTTATAACTAACACTACATATACTAAACTTCTAATACAAACACACATAACTTCAATTTTCATTAAAAAATATATACTAAAAGCTAGCCCGTCCACGGGACGGGTCTAAAGGCTTTTATATATATATATATATATATCTTTACATTATATATAAGAGGAGGGAAATGCCACATAAGCATGTTTTAATCCACGTCATCATTTTATTTTTTTATTTTTTGTAATTTTCGTTGTTTTATAATTCTTTTTTAAATAATATTATTTTTTGTAATTTTCCTCCTGATTCAAAATCTAACCAAAGCTAACAAGAATTTCGGAAAATTCTTAAAAAATAGCTCATGCCACGATTCGAACTTTGGTTGGACTGCATATAGAGTAAACACACAACCGCTAGACCAAATCAGGTATTATGATTTATGTTTGCAAAACAATGTTCATATCCTCACAAAACCCTACTATCATTCATTCGTATATTCTCATAGAAGATATCCCTAATATCTCATTCATCAACAACCCTAATCCGGGAAAAAAAACAAGTTCATTAGCGATCATTATTAGTATTTTTCATTCGTATATCCGTGACGGAAGAAACAACTTATGATCAAACACTACAACTAAGCTCTAATATGATTCACTATTGTTCATAATTCCTGATTCTGTGTTTGCCATTCAATTAAAGGTAACAATGTTTACTTTGCTTCTACGTTCTAAAGTTAGATGTTTTGAATGATTTCTATGGATGAGATCCACTCTCAACTTCTTAAAGAAAGAATATTTAATATTTATGCTTATTCATTGTTTCTTATACTTTTTTATTAAACTGTTATCCTACCTTCTGCTGTAAGAGAATCTGATCTTCATGGGCGGTTGCCGACCGTCGTTGGCACTGATCCTTTCGTTGCCGCTATATGCCGGGTAGCGAATGTGATCGGTGTCTTATGATGTAACGATTTATTGGCGATGATGAAACATGTATGTGTGGAATGTTTAGGTAACTGTGCCTTGGAAAAACTGGTATCTTGGCGGGGCGACCATGTGGTCGCAGGCATGCCGGGTTTAGGGTACTTCTTCCATTCTTCCATCTCTGAGCCTCGAATACAATCCCGTTTTGGAGAGCAGAAAATATATCACATAAACATAAAAAATGTACACTGACCCAAAGCATCAAACTGGTACCTCTTTTTTTGCTATTTCTTTCTTTCTTGTGTTTCTCTAGATTATGTGCACAAAAACCATTTGAGATTGTTGGATCAGGAAGATCTTTGACGTGATATAAAAGGCTGGTTGAAAAATGATACCTCACTTTCTTTCAATGACGAGGGACGTGCATCTTTGTCGTCACACATGGGTGGAACCGGGAATAATGGAAGGTTTAGTTGAGCTAATATATAGACAGCGCGTGGGTTTTCCGTTTGTCAGCCATGGGAATCCCCGTAAATCTTACCTGTATATGTTGTACTTTCAGCTTATTATAGGCAATGAAGATACTATCGCGTTTGGATCATGATGGGTAGAACCGACCAGTATCTTGGCGGGGCAGCACGATTCGTGTTTACAGCCATGGCGGGTCGAGTACCCTTATATCAGATTTTGCACACGTAATTCTGAGCTATTTTGGAACAGTTTTTTTAAGGAATTGATGATACTGATTCTACACGATTGAGATGCTAAAATTTGAACGTATATTTAGCGGGTTGGTTTAACATTTGGAATGCGTGCATCTTGGCGGGGCATGGTTGCAAAGTTTGCAGCCATGGCGGCCATAACTTCCTATCTTGCACGTGCTTTTTGTTACGGGCTGTGATGAGTATAGGTGTTTTGATGAAGATGAGATCGCCCGTGTCTTGGCGGGACATATTAATACTGTTGCAGCCATGGCGGGCGCATTCTCTTGCTTCGATTTTTACCTTATCTGAGCCTACTGTGCAAAGATGTGAAAGCACATCTGGATGTACCAAAAAGCGAGGTATGAAATTCATGTAGAATTTGTAAATTCAGGTTTAGTTCTTATTAATTCGTGAAACGACGTTTACTTCTTTAACCATGTTTGGATTACTGTCTATTATAAGAGTGAGGATTGATTATCATATTTTTTGGATTGTCTTCGTAGGAGATTCGATACGTAGAAAGTTTAGAATTGGTTAGTCATTTTGTTAGTGGTCTTCGTCTCTTTTACTATGGTTTTACGGATATCAGGAAACCATTAATGTGTTTGAAGTTTAATTTTGCGCCTTTAGAATAAGCAAAAAAACAATTGGGTAAGTAAGTCCAAACGCCTTTCTTTTTTCGGGCCAGCAAGCCACTCAAAACACCAATGTTACACCTTCTGTTCATGGCTCTTTATTTATGTTTGAGTGGTGCCCGATCGTGGCAATTAGATTAGATTGTCGTTATACCATATGCTCTCTGATTTTGTTTGCTTGCTGAATAAAGGTTACCCTTTACACTAGGCGAACGAAGAGGATTCTGTGTAGTACATCTTGAACAAGAAAAACTTGGGGCTGTTTGATTGGCTATTACTTTGCTGTCAAAATGGGGCAACATATTCATTGCCATCATTACAGTGGTAGGTGGTTTTAAGACGGCGCAGGTTAAGGTCGAAACTGAGCCGCTTGGTGCACTTTAGAGAAGGTACATTAATCACTTTACCTTCATTGTTTGTTGGCGGTACAACAGCAACACCACCATCCTTGTCTAGACTTTCTGATGGTTTAGAGTCGTTGCGTGCCCCACCACGAAGAGGACCAGGTGATGGTCCTGGAATGATGATGGTCAAACCCCAAGCAGGTTTCAAGGTTGCTGCTATAGCAACCATCTATTGTTGAGGTCACAGAAGGTGAAAATAATGCGAGTAAGATTTTAAAACTAAATGAATTATAGTTTTATAGTTTTCTCTTTTAAATGAATCCTTGATTCATGGATCAACCATTCGAAACTGACTTGGGAATAATTGCATCTTTTTCTTTAACATGGAAATCTTTCGCATTGATTCACAAGCTCAGGGGGAACGTCCATGGCAGGAGATGAATTAAAGAACCCATGTGGCTGCACACGGTACAATTCTAGATTTCAGTCACCACAATTATTTGTTTTGCAATTATTTGTGATTATAACATGATATGTCAAAGCAATCCCGTACACAAGACCTTGCATTCAAATTACAAGGTATCAAATTTAAAATATTTTTATTATCCATATACCAGTTGATTTAGAAAGGAAATCCTAAGTAGCAGTAACTCAATATCTAGATCATTTGTGAGAAAACTTACAAATAAGCTGGTCTTGAGAAAATGTATGAAATTTATTGTCCTCATACCAATGTTTAAAATATTTAAAGTTATAGTCCTGACACATTAAACAATGTTTATCTTTATCCACACTAATGTTAAACGATAACACCGTAATGAACCTTAAAGAGGGTGTTCCAATTTGCTTTTTCAAGTGAGTGTGTGATTTTAAACAGTGATGATCAGACAATTAGTTACGGTTTTTTGTTTTCGCGACTGTTCGGTAATGTTTTTTTGGGAGCTTTGGCTGCATAATTCTATGAATCGTCATGTGAGTTAATATGTTTATGTTGGTGTTGTCTGGTGCATGTGTATGCACCTGACACGCTTCCTATAATCTTTTAACGTGGGTTTATTGGCATCTATCATGATTGGCGTGAATCCTATGGTACATATTCAAGAACATATGACTGTTTGCATGCATATCATCTATTCTCTAGGCTTAAAAACATATTAGTTTGAATTTATACTCTGTCTTATATGAGCATTTTCTGGGCACCAAACGAAACTAATAAAGCATTTACTGTTATCACTTCAATCATAAGATGCATGATAGGATAGTTTGGTCATCATAATAGAACTTTTTATAATAAAGAATTTCTATAGTTTGGTCATCAGGTGCTTCTTTAGCAACTCCGGTGCCCCTAGAATATAAGATCATCATTTAAACCTACACCCACACACCGCCTTTAGACAAGTCTAATTGTTTCCATGATCAGTTCATTATCATGTTGTTTCTATGTAGAGATGGTCTATAGAACTCCCAGGTTTTCACAAGTGTTCGTACTCATAGAGTTTGATAAGCTGATTTTGAACCTTTTTCCAAGACCACTACTGAATCCGCTGGAAATAATGCAGCATAGGTCAAGCCATGGATTGATTTCACTTGATATTCAAGTCATGTTTTGTAAATATCTCACTTGATTTACCTTTCCTTTCTAGGATACGGTATTCGGATTTTGTATATCTTCACAAAACATCGTGAATGCTCCAGTTCTATATATTACCAAAATTCGAGATGCATGTCTACTATTTCGTTCTCAATTTTATGCTTTCATTTCCCTATCTATTTTTTTTAGATATGTATACTCCATATTCTAGAACAAATAATGCATGGTCCAATTTACTAATCAACTTTGACGTATTTTATGTACTCAGGGCACTCAATGTGACTATTGAAGAAGTTTGATGAATTACTCATCGGTCGCGATTGTGCATGCTCGAGGTTGTATAGCAGCTGCTAAGAGGACGGAGGTAGCAGGTTGAACTAATAAAAGTTCAATATGAATTGAAAATTAGGTGTGTTCACGTATGCAAAGTATGATACCTGCAGCAAAATTACGTCTTTATTTGATCCCAACTCTTTAATTAACACAAGCAATGTTAACAATAATGTCATAGAAGAGATAAGGTGCAGCTTCATCGCACCCTTTTCAAGTATCTAACAACTAATACAACACTTCTATTTTGTAAATGTGATAAGTATTATTCTGTTTTATGGGGCACTTTTAAGTACAACTTTAGCTATTACTATATTACCATTGCAGGATGGGCTCTTTCGGGATAGTTCTATATGGGATCTTATCTGGGAGGTTGATAGCATGGGTCTTGCACCAGTAGCACGCCGACACTTCAATGAAGGAACACTAAAGGAATTGATATATCACGAATGATGGAAGAAGATGGCGAGCGCATGTTTACTCTAGATGGGGGACCCAATCAAGATTCCTTCCAACACATGTACGAATATTGCTTGTCAATGCTCGGCAGAAACTCACGTCAAGCGTCCAACAATAGAAGTCATCATCGAAGAACTTAAGAATGCACATAAATTTCTTGTAAGTTCATTTTTTAAAAAGAGAGAAAATATTCTTTTTGGCATTGTTAATTGAGAATATAATTAGTACATAACGCACAAACTTGACTTCTACATTTACAAGAGTATACTGATGAATAATAGTGTGCTAGGAATTCAGATTTAAGAATTTATATTAAAAGTGATTCATAATTTCTAGATGATTTATGCATATTACACCTAAACCTTTTAAGTGACATGCTTTTCCTATTTGTTGATCTTGTCAAGAGTTTAATCGGAGGGAGGTATTCTGATCTATCAGTGAAAAGCGAGATGCAGGATTGGCCGTTCAAAGATGCATCTAGCCCTGGTGACAAACCCATGGTTATTGTCAATTACAAGAACGAAGACTACAATTCTCCATTGAAGAAATCTGTTCCATGATGTTAATTAAATTGAAGGAAATCGCTGAAGCCTATCTAGACACAATCATAAAGAACGTTGTTGTCACTGTTCCTGCTTACTTCAATGACTCGCAGCGTCAAGCGACAAAGGATGTTGGTTCCGTTTTTTAATGCATATCATGTATTGCTAGGTAGATCTGCCAAATACTAGACTACCCTAGGATTTCAATCATAGAAAGTGTATCCAACGATAGGATACACTATTACGAGTTCAGATTTGGAGATCCTACTTTTTTAATAAAATTTAGAAAAATGGAGGTGTGTTTGGCTCAACTTAATTCAATAAGTTATGTCTCATTAGCATTTAGTGTCACGCAAGTAATTTTCAAACAAGGTTAACTGGAGTAGAACTTATGACAGAAACGAAAAATGAAACAACGAGGATATATAGTATATGGATGAGTACCTTAGTATTGTTTAGTTGTTGAAAGTTATAAATAGGACAAGCATACTGACATCCTGAAACAAACAACAAACTTCGTGAATACCATTGCTAAAACAATTTAGTTGCATAACATGACATGATAGGCATAATATATACATAATGTAATATCAAAAGTGAACTATTATACATAGCGAACTTTTTTATGTCGAATATACCTATTTGCAACGATAGATATTTGACCAAAAACCTTTCACTTAACCTTTGACCAAATACTTTACTTTTGACCGGATACATGACTTGCAATGTTGGTCCATTTAACGATAAAACTCATTAGCAAATTTAGCCCATTAACAAATATTTGCAAAGTTAGTTCAAATGATCAAAAAAATTATAAAAATTTGAAAGATTATTTTTTTCAGAAAAATAAGTTTTCAAAATAAAAATAATTTTATTAAAAAAATTGAAAAAACATATTTCGGAAGAATACTTTCTTTTTATAACATTTTTAGAAAATTCGAAGTAAGAAATAAAAAAATTATAAAAAATTGAAAAAAATATGTTTAGTTTTTAATTTCTAACTTTTCAAAAAAAATTGAAGAAAAAAATAAAAAAATTAAAATTTTTCTATAAAAATTATTATTTTTCTGAAAAAGAACGTTTAGTTTTTTCTTTTTAAAAAAAATAAAAACTAAACATTTTTTTTCGTATTTTTTTTGCAATTTTTATATAAAGAATTTTATAAAAAAATTCTTCAGATCTTGTAATTTTTTTTTAAAAAAAGTAACTGTTTTTTTTTGAAAAAGAATTAATTCTTCAATTTTTTACAATAATTTTTTATCCAAAAAGTTATTTCTGAAAAAAATAGTTTTTTCAAATTTTTATAATTTTATTTATAATTTTTTAAAATTTTTATGCATTTGGACTAACTTTGCATATTTTTATTAATAAACTAACTTTGAAAATGACTTTTATCGTTAAATGGACTGACATTACAAGTTTTTTGTCAAACGTGTATCCAGAGGTAAAGTCAAAAGGTTTCGTTAGGTATATTAGACATAAAAAAGTTCGCTATGTACAATGATTCAGTTTTGACAGTATATTACATATTTATTGATTTTACCCGACACGAAGAGGGGGAAAAAAATAATGTATACGACAATTATAAATAAAAATACGAGTGACAAGAGTATTTTTAAATTTAAGAGCATACATTTTTTGTGCAAATGTGATCTCACAAAAGAATTAATTCTTAATCTTTTTATGCAAATGTGATCCATAATGCAATTCAGTAAGAGTGAAGTGACATTTGGACCGATGATCCTCAACTATGCCATATAACATTAAAAACAATAAATTAAACAAAAGTGATGCCTAAAAAACGGTATGGTTAAAAAAAGCATGGCTGATAATTCATTAAAAAATAACTAAACTAAAAACAAAATTAAAAACATATACTTACCAAATAAAAGAAATAATCAAAAGTTATATTTATTGATAGAGCATTACGAACAAATATTTTCAAAATTAAAAAAGTAAAACAACAATCAAAAGTCATACCCGTCCATCAGACGGGTTTTGCCACTAGTATATATATATATATATATATATATATATATATATATATATATATATATATATATATATACAGGGTTGAGTTATATGCAGAACCATATTTAAGGGTAGAACTCTGTAGAACTCTTTTGAACCAATCAAAACTTAGTATTAATAAGTTATTTAATTTAATTCAAAAGGGTAGGATAGTAAAATTACATTTTCATTTTTCTTTTTAAAATTTTTAATTAGAAACCGTTTTTTAAATCTGTTAATTTTTTGAAAATTTTTAATTTCAAAAAATTTATTTTTTTGAACTTTATATTTTTTAAAAATATATGTTTTCTGTGTGCAAATATATTTTTATTTAATACTATATTTTTACACATATTTTTTCATAAAATTGGGTTCACTTATTTTGCTTAACATGGTAATTACACGTATGTTTTTAGTGTAAACTTTTAATCTTTAAAATTTATAACAACATAAACATATAAATGTAATCTCTTAATATATAAGAAACCAAATCATAAATAGCATACACATATAAAATGAAATACAATTCAAGTAAATAACATAAGTGTACTCTTTGAAGAACATAAGTGTACTCTTCGAAAAACATCAGTGCACTTTTGGAAAAAAACATTAGTACAGATTTCGAAAAACATAAGTGTACTCTTCGAAAAACACAAGTGCACTTTTGGAAAAACATAAGTGTAGATTTTGAAGAACATAAGTGCTAGCTTCTCGCTTCGTAAAACATAAATGCCCGATTCGAAGAACATAAGTACACACTTCCAAAAACATTCATGCACCCTTTCTCAAAAGATAAATGGGCACTTCACTTTCTCAAAAGATTCATTTGAACATGTATATGCGCTCTTTCCAAAAACATTCACGCACCCTGCAAAATAAAACAAACACTATGAATATGCGAAGAGATTCACCACCCATTGATTTTGTGATACATAATATATTGTCTAACTCATTTGATACAAATTATTAACCGGAAATGAAACTAGTAGGTTGAAATATTTGATGTGATATGTCCATAAAAAAATAGGTGAGTTAAATAAATTATATAAGTACCAAAGGCCTCTTGGTCCAACAGTATGTGATGTGAGTGGTCCACTAACCTAAAGGTTGTGGATTTAAGTCTCGGTGGAGACATGTGAGATAAAATTTGTAAGATAATTTGTGTGAATCGTAAAAAATTGACGTTAAAAAAAATTATATAACTAAAGTTAAATGTAAAATTATCTGGTAAGAATCTATATCTTATTAGGAATTCAATAAACTTAACAAACGAAACTTAGTTTTTCATCTATTGATGCAATCAACCTACTCATATCTTATAAAAAAATAATAAAAAAAAATCTCAATTTTAGACTTATAGGCTTGACATGATTGACGAAGATTATGTAAGAAAAATAAACATAAATGGAAAAGAATGAAAAGGAAAAAAGTTACTAATTTATCCTTGCACACAAATTATGAATCATCATCCGGTGATTATATACCTCATTTCTAGATATCCATAAACAAAAATGAACTAGTAACTTTAATCAATTACAAATATAGTATTAAAATCATTTTTTAATCAAAACTAAGTATTTATTTCCTATACACCAGTTCAACTATTTGACGTTTTTTCATTAATTTCCATGAGTCCATGACCAAATAGAATAGAAAATTAACCTCTTAAAAAATTACTTCAAACATACCTGTTCTTTCAACCGAACGTTACCTTCAAATCCTAAAAAGCTTGCAAGATCATTAAATCATCAAAATAAAGAGTCAAAGTGCTAATGCCAATTTATAATCAAGACAATATTTCGTTTTTCTTTCAGATCTAACACAAGATCAAATGAGTGTTACACCCGAATTATGCCAACAAGAGAAAGATGATAACGATGTTGCTATATTTTATTATGATCGAGCAAAATAGAGAGAGGATTGTTCATGTGGAGGCTAGGGTTTGAGAGAAAGATGAATAAATGTGCATGTGAGAGAAAAAGTAACTAGCTAGATGTGTTTTTTCTAATAAACAGTGGAGTAACTAATAATAAGCCATTTAATTAGGATCGATTTATGAACTAGTTAGATGTAGAATCCCATTAATGCCCTTCTGTCTTTTATTGAATTTTTATGAGATTTTAAATTATTACAATAATGCCATTTTTAAAATCAACCATTGATCAATATAATTGAAGGCTAAGATTAGTTTAAATTAGTTCTGCAGAGTTCTACACTTAAAACGAGTTCTGCATATAACTCTTACCTATACACTATATAGGGGCACGCTATATGCAGAACCTCATTTTTGGTACAGAACTTACAGAACCACTTTAAACCAATCAGAATTTAGTATTGCAAAAATATATTCTTTTTTAAACAAAAGGGTATAATAGGAACAACACATTTTGATTTTTTTTTTTACTTTTTGTTTAAAAAACGTTTTTATTAGACCCTTAATTTTAGGAACTTTTTTTAGTTTTAATTTTTTTTCCAAGGAAGTTTGAAAAAAAATTAGGTGCATATGTCTATTATTTTAATACTGTAAATTCACATATATTTTTTGTTGTACGATTGTGCCATGAAACTTGTTTCTAATTTGCTTAAAATGGAAATTACATATATGTTTTTAAGATACACTTTCTTTAAAATTTTATAGCAAAAAACATAAACAAATACATGTTATTTTTAAATTTATGAAAAAGCAAACACCTAAATACAATACACAAGATTTGATATCAAATTGAATATAATTCAATTATAAATATACATTACTAAAAATAGATGTGCGATGGATACACAAATATTTTTGCAATCTTCGAAGAACATGAATGAACACTTCAAGAACTTGTATGTACGCTTCGAAAACATGTATGCACGGCCATAACATGTATGTACGGCTTCGAAAACATGTATGTACGAATTCGAGAACATGTATGTACGGCTTCGAGAAGATGTATGTACGGCTTCAAGAACATGTATGTACGGCTTTGAGAACACGTATGTACGAGTTCGAGTATATTTGTGCATGCCCTCTAATATCACAAGTAAGCTTGATCATCTTCATCATACATCGTCATTCTTATGATCGAGCTATTTCTCGAAAAAAACAAAACAACAAAAACAAACTAGTTAAATGCCTATTCTTTATACACAGACACCAAGTTGTTAACTATTAAAATTAAACAAAAATTATTTTTTTTAAACACGTAGGCATATTTCATTGACCTTTGTTTGATATGAATCAAGCAGTTTTACCAACAAAATAATAAGATCTACACCTATCTTCATTATCATAAAATCGTAAATCTATGAACAAAAGATGATGATAAAAAGCAAACTATCACTAAAGAATCAAGCATACCTTTTTCTATAAGAGTAGTATTTTTAATAACCATTATTATTTTCTTAGAACCCAACCCAAAAAAAGCCATACACGTGTAATCTCACATTCTACTATAAAAATAGAGAAGGTGATGAGATTTACAAGATACAAATATAATTACAACATATATTCTGTTAAAAAAGACGGTACCTAGCAATCCATATATTCTATTAAAAAAGCAATCTATATATTTGTTTGACCAACAAAAAATTTATATAGTAATTGTTTAAAGCATTTGCAAAGTATCATTAAATGGTTGGGATCAACTCACGACAACAAGAAGTTTATTTTATTATTAACAATATACTCTTCTTAAATAATTTAATTGTAATAAATCTTTTTTCTAACTACAATTTGGCAAAGAAAAATCAGCTAGGGTTATCCTTTTTTCTATAGTTGATGTCATAACTGATATCTTTTTATTATGAACACCTAATCTAGATTTAATCAAAGTAACATCGAGATCTGATAACACAATATCTACGACGAGATCTGAAAGCAAGACCACCGATATATACGACGAAACCCTTAATACATCTACCATAAATCTTAATGACACAATTCGTTTAACTTGTTTCATATACAAAATCCAATCTATATGAACATAACTTACCAAACAAAACTAGGTGCGACCAACCTCCTATCCAATCATTCTGAAAAGACAATAATCGCATCCGGCTGTCGATCATGGGGCCGCCTGAGGAGATGGAGATAAATATTGAAACAATAGTAGTTTTAGATTTGGAGAAACGAGTGAATGTACTATAACTGATATTGAATTGGGATGCTATTTGGAGAGTTAAAATACCATATTTGCCCTTTATTTAATATTTATTTTTTAATTGAAGAATAAATATTTACATAACTGCCATCTTGCATTAATATAGTGTACATTATGCATTATTAAGAGTAAAAAGGATGGTTCTGTAAGTTCTGTACCAAAAAGCGGGCTCTGCATATAGCACTACACTATATATATATATATATATATATATATATATATATATATATATATATATATATATATATATATATATATATATATATATATATATATATATATATATATATATATATATATATATATATATATATGTATAGGAATGGGATCGAGAGAAAACCTAATCTCGGTGAAACATAGAAAACAAATCTGATGCACCAAAAACAACAAACAGATGCATTAAAAATTTGTCTTTAGTGCATCCATTTAGTGCATTTCGTTTAGGGAATCTTTTTGATATTTTAGTGCATCTGTTTTAGTTTTCTAGGTTTTCTACCGAGATAGGGTTTTCTCTAGAACCCATCCCTATACATATATATATATATATATATATATATATATATATATATATATATATATATATATATATATATATATATATATATATATATATATATATATATATATATATATATATATATATATATATATATATATATATATATATATATATATATATATATATATATATATATATATATATATATATATATATATATATATATATATATATATATATATATATATATATATATATATATATATATATATATATATATATATATATATGTATATATATATATATATATATATATATATATATATAAATAAATAAATAAATATATATATATATATATATATATATTTATATATATATATATATATATATATATATATATATATATATATACTAGTGGCTAAGCCCGCCCGATGGGCGGGCATGACTTCAAATTATCGTTTATATTTATTTTGTTTAGCTAAATATTTGTGTTAAAAATTGTCTATTTTACAATGTTTTTCTAATGTATTTTAGCAATGTTTAGCAAATTTTTTGTGTATTGTATTCCGAAGTACTACGTCCGTCCCAAAATTATTGTCCACTATTATATTTTGGGTTATCTTATAATAATTGTTCATTTTAAAAAGTAGATAAGAAACTTAGCTCGAGTATACCATATATCCTCACTTTATGTTATTATCACAAATACTAAAAAAGTTATAAATTAAATATTTAAAAGTAAAACTGTCATTTTACAGATGGTAAGAAATATAATGTTCTAATAATAATGTTTTTATTCTTAAACTGTGTGTATTTTATTTATGGACAATAATTTAGATGGGAGGAGTATGTTTTATGGTTTTTGAAGTAATCGTACAAAATTGATATTGACTTTATTGAAAGTTATATATGACAAATATTAAAAGAAATAAAAAGATTATTTGATTAAAACATCAAACACTCGAATTACGAAGAAAAAATAGAACTTATGTCGTTTTTATGGTTAATGTGAATTTTAGTACTACTAAATTGTTAATATAGTCTTTCTAAAGTTTTGTTTTCGTATACATATAGATTCCAATAGGAGACTAATTCTTCAAAAGTTATAAGAAATGCTAATGTTAAACAAACAAAATAATATTAAAAAATTGTTATACCCCATTAATACTAATAGTACTACTATTGTGATGTAAAACAATAATCACCAAATAATCCTTAAATTCAAGTGATCACAATAGATAAATGGACGATTTTTTTGTTTGTAAATCAAATCTTTATGTTTAAATCTTTTCAAAAAATGTTTTTTAATAAAAATTATTCTTTAGATTTATTCTTTTTTTATATATTTTTTTTATTCTAATTTTTTTATTTAGCAAAGTTTTTAAAATATTTGATGGAGAAAAAAATATATAATTATATGTGTTAAATTTGTGATTTTTTTAAAAAAAAATGAGGTTATAAATAAAACTTTAGTAATTAAATTTTAAATAAATTAGATGGTGTTACATGAAAATTATATACTTTTATGTTTTTTCTGTAAGTTTAAAAAATTAACAAATACTTCTTACACTTTAAAAAGTCTAATAATATTAAACACGAATTTTTTTTTATAAATACTTATATATTAAAGCCCGAGACTTATATTTACAGTCTATATGAAGTTCATGCCTACCTGGGCTTATCTCAAATATTATGCATACACAAATATCAAAAAGAGAAGTAAATGGGTCCATCCCATCGACATCTTGGGTTCATATTACCAAAGTAGAAATTTTAAAGAAGGTGAAGTCCATAAAAAGTTGATTTGTAAAGTAAAGAGACCTCTTTTGCACTTGAAAACTTGGATGATCACATACATTATCACACCACTACGTACTTTCTAATATATAACAGGGAGTTAACATCAGTTGTAATTCAAAAGAAATTGTCACTAATTTATTCACATAGGAGTTTCATTATATCACTATGATCCAAAGAGACTTGGTATTACATTTTAAAAGACTATGGCCATGATGATGTGCTTGTCTGCACATTTCTAATAACTAATAACAATAACACCATATCTATATACAATTCTGGATTGACCACCTCTGGGTAAACCAAACTTTTGATCCATTGAGAAACCATTTTGATATTCATCTTTTCACGTTACACTTTCCTCCATAACCACAACATCAACGTCCTCTGAACCATGATTCATTGTTTTCGATGCTTCTGAAATCTTTGAGGTATCTAACACTTTACCTTAGCAATGTTCTTCCGCTATAAGCTGTAATAACATGTTGCAAAAAGTGAATATAATCTAGATCGTTGCATATATGTTCTGTTTTTAAGTGTTTTTATTAGTATCAAGAGAGGATACGGTTGTATCAATGTCTTCACCATCGGCAACATAGATCCTTCCTAAACCGCATATTTTTTCATGCTAGCAACCTGAAAAAGAAAATTCAGTTTATAGATCAGGTAATACCATTGAAGAATAACCACCATCCTCATTGGTAAACTTGTCAACCTCTTCAAAATTACAAGACAATACCATCAGCCGATGGTGTAGAAGTTTTCTCCTCCACATTTAACTCGGGCTCTTCCTTTCTTTACAACACCATGATCTACATGCATAGCCATCACCTCCTTAGTTTTTTTGCTCATCAATCACTTTGTCTTCATTCACTGGATCTACATCAAGCTTTTAAATAAACGGCTCATCCTTTTCTTTAGTAGTCTCCATAACTGTGACCTCAGCAACTCCCTCCTTTACTGATTTACTGTTAACATCTGAACCACCTTTCTCTTCATCAAATGGTAAAACAAACTCCGGACAGTTTGTAATGGGACTCGTGATCTTCTCCATATTCGTTGAGCAAAATTCTTCCTTCTGCTTCTTTTAGAGAAACATGGCTTTCTGAAAAGCACAATAAGAAAATATTTTTAAGACAACCCAATGAATGTTCTCACCATTTAAATGTACAGATACCAACCTACCATTAGCTTTAAGCCTTTAACTAATTGAAAATTTAATTAGCCATTTTGGTAAATTACTGTCATCCTTTGGGAACCCACACCTAATTAAACGCCTCTTTAATAGCTAACAAAAAACCACTTCATTAAACAACGTTTCGAATCAAATTTTGGGCAGGGTCTTGGACAGTGGCTAAGTACACTGCAGAAACTATATTGATATCGTGAGCATTAATGCCTCCAAGTGAGATAACCATGGCAGATCCCGTGAGTTTCTTGAGCATATTTAGCTGCACCTATGCGGGACAATAGTTTTCAATACCTTACTTATCCTCTTCTTTGATCACCGCCTCAGAAACTACAGAATCCCCATGGCTTCTTTCCGGTTTACCACTGTTGGTTTCTTGTCCGAACAATAGTTTGTCACATTTTAAAAATCTTATGTCCAGTCTTCTTTGCTTAATACAGTAAGATGTCCTCCCATGAGCTCAACCTGACGTAAGTTAAGCAGAACCAACATAATTTACAATGTTTGGAGACAAATACATCACGCTTCTGATCATCTTTATCATTTACAGGTCATATTTCTTGGCCTATCTAACACTAATTTTATAACCTCTGAGCTCGTGATCTGATGAACAAAAACATAATTATCCACCCCGAGTACCACCACGATTATGAGGCATGAAATCACAGCATAATTATTCTTATTCAGAAACCTATTCAAAAGATTAAAACCTGTCCTACTGGCCCCTATTAATAAACATAAACAACAAACATAGTTTGACATATAGGGTGTTTGGATGTGTGTTTTCAACGTGATTATGTGATAGTTTTTGACAAAGGATAATGATTATAAGATGTTAGGATAAAACTCTAATCCATAAAATGTGCACATCTGCGTATCAGTAAATATCACATGCTTATCAATTAAGATCACCTGAAATAGTTTAGTCTAAAACTATAAATTAAACAAATATAGGATTTATGAAACATAATCAAGACAAGTGGTGTGTGTTTCTCATACCTTTCTTTGGTATTGTAAAATCTTCAGTAGATCTTGAACTGGAAGTATGAAATTAAGTTTTCTATCCAAAAATGAATTAAAACAAATGTAGTTTTCTTTGCTACATGTGGATGGAACAATCAATAGTTAAATCATATTTACCTACAATATTTAACATCAGAGCTCGTAACTATGTTGATCTAATCATAAGGGGAAAATAGGAATATGAAATGTAAAGAAACTTACATATTGCATTCATACTTTTCAAGAGCAACCTGAATTTTTAGCTTTAGTGCCATGTCCTTTTGAGATAGTAGAAAAAGTGGCCATGGGCGGGTAATGAATCTTACGGAATTCCTTTTCACATCAGATTAGATAAAACATTTCTTTCGGAAATACAAATATATCTCCCCTGTCATAGAGCCAACCAATTGCGTTAATCACAAAAATTTAGATTTTACACATATGATACATATAAATTTTCCCCATAAAAATATATGCACTACCTTTCCGGTATAATATATGAAGACAGAAATCATTTTCAGTTATAGATCATAAACATCATCTCGCTCTCATGTTTGACACTGAAGGAGCTTCCTTTCTTGCCTTTAAAACTCATGTATGCAATATGTAGCCAAAATTATATTATTACCTAACTCTTGAAGATCACCTGTTGGCTCATTTTGAGCTTCTAGCTGTCCTTGATAAGAGTTTGGTTTGACTCGAGCAGCTACTGGTTGGAGCACATCAGGTTCTTTAGCTTCGTTGTCCCTGAAAAGAATTGTAGTCTGGCGATAGCTTCACCGGCAAAACATAAAATAGAGACACTAAGAAACATAAATTGAATCGACCAAAATATATAAATGGGTTAAAATTCCAACATCACTATGATAGTTAATTAAAATTTATAAATATATGGGAAGGTGAATATACAAATGGGTATGTTAAGTTTATATATGGGAAGGTGAAGATAGTTCCCATGTTGATTTCTAACAGGTCCCAAACATGATGTAAAACTAAAGTGAGTCCGTAAATTAAATAGAATAGGTGTCGTGGTGCATCAGAAGTCCAATTAATACATAAAGGCAGCCTTCTGATGTTCCTATGGCTAGTGCAGATCTGGGGGTGTTTGGAAAGCTAATTATAGGTTCTTCTCTATTTTTAAAAAAACCAGGCAAACACTTAAATAAGCAATGTTAAACATCCTCGTCCTTTGAATAATTATTTATACATATAGAGAAGACAAATTTGTCTCGTTAGCAGCATGTTCTGCCTATCTTGCCACCTCTTATTAATAGTGTGCAAGCATGAATTGGTTAAATATGCTGAAACTTGCGTGCATACCTTATCACCACACTGAGTAGGTTTAAGAATACTCTATGATTCAGTGTCATACATGGATGTCCTGCATATTTTTGATTAAAATGTAGATTGTAAGAAAAAAGATTTTCCATACCTCACATTTCACATACATCATGTTGCTTAGAGCTGCATTCAAGAATTACTAAGCAGTAGCAAGATACTTGCGGAGCTGCACTATATCATCCCAACATAAAGTCCCATTCCTTCAACATTTGCTCGAATCTTTTTGCAAGAAAACACGAAATAAACATTTATTACTCATGAAAAACTTAGAAAAACATAGACAGGGTCACAGAATATAGTCCGACGACCTACTACGTAAACAAAGAACAATGTATAACAGGTACCAATAAGTGTGAGTTACTGAGTTATATATGAGATTTGTGATTTTCAAGCAACTTGATTACAAATGAATGGCGAATAATCGTTATTATTCGTATTGCATGTCTTCTTTTTCCATTGCTGAGATTAATAAAAACATATTTAGTTACTTTACCATCGCTTGTTCTCTGGATTATCAACAATTAAAAAACAAAATATGCATGATCAAATCAGTAGATGAATCATTCGAAAAGCGTTAAAAAGCAATCAAAGGCAATTTAAAAGGGTATACACGTATAATATTGTGGCCCTCTTTGCATTCACCTTCTGTAGGTTTTCAATGTCTCGGTTTGTCCGAATGTAAAAATGGTTCAATTTATCAGACATAGATGAGGTAAGAATGGTTTAAGAATAATATATTTAGCTTTTTCTTAGTCCTCTACCCGATGATAGATTTTATACACAAACTGAAAGTTTGTATATAGTCCATATACACAACGACGTGTCAAATAATAAATCATATATAATAATAATGTAGTGGCAAGAAAAGTACCTATATATGTTCATTCATATTCTTGTACATGCACAACTCAACTGGTGCATTTGGTGCTTAAATCTATTCCATGTAAAGCCCCGTATTGAAATCAAACAACCCATCATGATTGACTGAATCCAAGTTATTTCCAGCATTCACACTAAACATTATGTGGCCATTGTCCAATCCCCACATCGGAATTCAGCCAATATTAACACGCTGCATAAAAGGATTGTTTTGTCAGTGTTATGTTCATATGCTTACAACCATATGAGTTTCGATATCAGACGTGTTTATAAAGCGACACAACAACAGTTAACTATGAATCCCTAAACATCCTCGAAAGCTGAAAGATTGATTAATAGTTTTAATGTTCAATGAGTGACACTATATTGATTGACCTTGATGGCTAATGTCAACATAGGGTATGGTTGCAACTTAAATATAGCTCGGGAAAAGACACAACAGTTGGTGTTATGACAAAGTTTGTAGTAAAAAAGTAAAAGGCTGGGGAATCCTAATGACATGTGAATATTATTTTTATATGAGAAAGGGATATGTGAATCTTAATATTGCGAGTCATAAGCTTGCAAACACAAAAGCATACCACATGAACCACATGAACCACCTGAACCACACGCCCCTAAACGCATCAGCATGACAATCCATTAGTGAATAGTCCTGTCTGATCCAATATTCCACTGATAAATTTGAGGTACTTTTAATCACTTGCTAAGCTGCAAAATAAAAAATGGAGCATCATCGTTAGTGTACGTGATCAATAGAATAATCTGATCTCACAACAATGTTATAATGCCTTAGAAAGAGTGACAAAATATTAGAGGTATTCAGGAACAGTCCTCGACAATCGTTACCATTTGTTAGAATATATTAACCAATCGTTACCATTTGTCAGCATACCTGCGTGCTAGTATGTCCAACGTCAACAAACACCACATTGAGATGCTCATTCTAATCCACTATCGTCTTCATATCTGATATCACCATCACCATAACTTGTGTCGGGGTAAACTTCAACAATGTGACATTTCATTCGAGAAGCATAATTGTTATAGATATATTATGATTAGTACTTAATCAATAAAGCAATTAATTAAGCACTTAGAAAAAAAGATATACCTTAAACCATAATAATTAAGCCACCCATCTTAGCTGGCATCTCCTTTCACCTCGCTAAACTGAATGATGCGTATAAATTAATTGCTCATACCGACCAGATAATTAAAACCCTATAGGTAGTTGATAGATCCCTGACAATAGATTAGGGTTTTGGTTTTATTTGGTGAATGATGGTGATTAGGGTGATTACGGTGTTTTAGATCCTGAACTAATACACATATAAGACAATTACGTGTTTGATAACATCTCAGCAGTGTTGCTTTGTTACCGGCGGCTTGATATAAAATTAGGGTTTTGGATGAAAATATGAAATTGTGTGTTTTCATGGGACGGGTTCATGGGCTTGAGAAAAGGGTATAAGCCGTATATGTCGGACTAACCATGCTGACGTGGATTTATACATGCTTATGTGGCATATCCCTCCTCTTATATATAATGTAAAGATATATATATATATATATATATATATATATATATATATATATATATATATATATATATATATATATATATATATACACACACATATATATATATATATATATATATATATATATATATATATATATATATATATATATATATATATATATATATATATATATATATATATATATATATATATATATATATATATATATATATATATATATATATATATATATATATATATATATATATATATATATATATATATATATATATATATATATATATATATATATATATAGAATTTGGATCAAATGAGAACTAATAAAAGTTATAAAAATAAGAACCATTCAATAATCAATAGAATTAAAGGAAGTGGTAATTAAATACATGGTAATTAATAAAAGAAATAAAAATTAAAAATATAACCATGAATGTAATATAGGTATTTTTCATTTTTTATTTTCACCAAACATAAATGATCCTTTATTTTCAGAATATTGTACTGTGAAGCATCGGTTATTTTCAAGATATTGTACCACGACGCATCAATTATTTTCGAGATATTGTACCACGCGCCATGAGTTAATTTCGAGATATTGTGCCACGACGCATCAGGTATTTTCGAGATATTGTACCACGTGCATCAGTTATTTTTTGAGATTATATCACGACGCATCAGTTATTTTCGAGATATTATACCACGACGTATCAATTATTTTCGAGATATATAACTAATAGATGGTGAAAAAAAGGAATGTAAGTAAAATATATTTTTATCTACATTTAATGATCATAATTTAATTCATTAATTATCATTCTTATTTAATACAACATAATAGATCCAACGGTGTAGTTTGGTTCTCATTTTAATACTTTTAAAAATTCTCTCACATTAACCCTCCTCTCTCTCTCTCTCTCTCTATATATATATATATATATATATATATATATATATATATATATATATATATATATATATATATATATATATATATATATATATATATATATATATATATATATATATATATATATATATATATATATATATATATATATATATATATATAATTTGGATAAAATGGTGTAAGTGCTTATATATATCAAATCAAAATCAAATCAAAATCAAAAATCAAAAAACCCTTATATAGGAAAGATGGTAAAACAATGCCTTAAATACAAAATTCTATAAAAATGACACATGTAATTGATTAAAAGATTTCTATAAAATGCTTCAAAAAGAAAATAGGAATTACAAATGATGCCTTAAATACAAAATTCTATAAAAATATATAAGGAAGGATGGTGAAACAATGCCTTAAATACAAAATTCTATAAAAATGTCACATGTAATTCATTAATGGGTTTCCATAAAATACTTCAAAAAAGAAAATAGGAATTACAAATAATCCCTTAAATACAAAATTCTAAAATTGACACATGTAATTCATTAAAAGGTTTCCATAAAATTATTTATAAAGAAAATAGAAATTACAAATGATACCTTAGAAAAAAATGTATAAGGAAATATGGTGAAACAATGCCTTAAATACAAAATTCTATAAAAATGACATGTAATTCATTAAAGGGTTTCCAAAAAATGATTCAAAAAGAAAATAGGAATTACAAATGATGTCTTAAATATAAAATTCTATAAAATATATAAGGAAGGATGGTGAAACAATACTTTAAATACAAAATTCCATAAAAATGACACAGGTAATTCATTAAAGGGTTTCTATAAAATGCTTTAAAAAGAAAATAGAAATTACAAATGATGCCTTAAATACAAAATTCTGAAAATGACACATGTAATTTATTAAAAGGTTTCCATAAAATGCTTTAAAAAGAAAATAGGAATTACAAATGATGCCTTAAATACAAGATTCTATAAAAATATATAAGGAAGGATGGTGAAACAATGCCTTAAATACAAAATTCTATAAAAATGACATGTAATTCATAAAAGGGTTTCCAAAAAAAGTTTCAATAAGAAAATAGGAATTACAAATGATGCCTTAAATACAAAATTATATAAAAATATTTAAGGATGGATGGTGAAACAATACCTTAAATACAAAATTCTCTAAAAATGACACATGTAATTTATTAAAGGTTTCCACAAAATGCTTTAAAAAGAAAATAGAAATTACAAATGATGCCTTAAATACAAAATTCTTAAATTGACACATGTAATTCATTAAAAGGTTTCCATAAAATGCTTTAAAAAGAAATTGGGAATTACAAATGGTGTAATAAATACAAAATTCTAGAAAAGTATATAAGGAAGGATGGTGAAACAATGCCTTAAATACAAAATTCTATAAAAATGACATGTAATTCATTAAAGTTTTTCCAAATAATGTTTCAAAAAGAAAAAAATAGGAATTACAAATGATGCCTTAAATACAAAATTATAGAAAAATATATAAGGAAGGATGGTGAAACAATGCCTTAAATACAAAATTCTATAAAATAACACATGTAATTCATTAAAGGGTTTCCATAAAATGCTTCAAAAAGAAAATAAGAATTACAAATGGTGCCGTAAATAAAAAATTATTAAATTGACACATGTAAATTCATTAAAAGCTTTCCATAAAAATACTTTAAAAAGAAAATAGGAATTACAAATGATGCCTTAAATATAAAATTCTAGAAAAATATATAAGGAAGGATGGTGAAACAATGCTTTAAATACAAAATTTATAAAAATTACATGTAATTCATTAAAGGGTTTCCAAAAAATACTTCAAAAAGAAAATAGGAATTAAAAATGATGCCTTAAATAAAAAATTCGATAAAAATATATAAGGAAGGATAGTGAAACAATACCTTAAATACAAAATTCTATAAAAATGACACATGTAATTTGTTAAAGGGTTTCCATAAAATGCTTAAAAAGAAAATAGGAGTTACGAATGATGCCTTAAATACAAAATTCTAGAAAAATTTATAAGGAAGGATGGTGAAACAATGTTTTAAATACAAAATTCTATAAAAATGACATATAATTCATTAAAAGGTTTCCAAAAATGCTTCAAAAAGAAAATAGGATTACAAATGATGCCTTAGCTACACAATTCTATAAAAATATATAAGGAAGGATGGTAAAACAATACTTTAAATACAAAATTCTATAAAAATGACACATGTAATTCATTAAAGGGTTTCCATAAAATGCTTTAAAAAGAAAATAGGAAATACAAAATTCTAAAATTGACACATGTAATTCATTAAAAGGTTTCCATAAAATGCTTTAAAAAGAAAATAGGATTACAAATGATGCCTTAAATATAAAATTCTAGAAAAATTTATAAGAAAGGATGGTGAAACAATGCCTTAAATACAAACTATATAAAAATGACATTTAATTCATTAAAGGGTTTCCAAGAAATGCTTCAAAAAGAAAATAGGAATTACAAATGATGCCTTAAATACAAAATTCTATAAAAAAAAATATAAGGAAGGATGGTGAAACAATACCTTAAATACAAAATTCTATAAAAATGACACATGTAATTCATTAAAGGGTTTCCATAAAATGATTCAAAAAGAAAATAGGAAATACAAATGATGCCCTAAATACAAAACTTTAAAATTTGACACATGTAATTGATTAAAAGGTTTTCATAAAATGCTTTAAAAAGAAATTAGGAATTACAAATGATGCCTTAAATATAAAATTCTAAAAAAATATATAAGGAATAATGGTGAAACAATGCAATAAATACAAAATTCTATAAAAATGACATGTAATTCCTTAAAGGTTTCCAAAAAATGATTCAAAAAGAAAATAAGAGTTACAAATGATGCCTTAAATACAAAATTTTATAAAAATATATAAGGAAGGATGGTGAAACAATGCCTTAAATACAAATTTATATAAAAAAAACACATGTAATTCATTAAAAGGTTTTCATAAAATGCTTCAAAAAGAAAATAGGAATTACAAATGATGCCTTAAATACAAAATTATAAAAATGACACATGTACTTCATTAAAGGGTTTCCATAAAATACTTCAAAAGAAAATATGAATTTTAAATGATGCCTTAAATACAAAATTCTAAAAAAATATATAAGGATTTATGGTGAAACAATGTATTAAATACAAAATTATATAAAAATGACACATGTAATTCATTGAAGGGTTTCCATAAAATGTTT
>CM046874.1:608093016-608151239 GCA_025667525.1 Glebionis coronaria | reverse complement strand
ATCTACATACAAAAAAGAGTAAAATGCATAAAGTAACTAGGAGCCAATGGTGCACTTCTCAATTCCTCCATTTCCTTAGTTGTAGCAGAAGTTTAGAGGTGACATGATATCACGGTCCGTGTAACGTCCCGAGACCTCTCTATTGGTGTCTTTTGTCTCGTACACTTTTTCGTACCTCTTTCCACATGGATCAATAATGAACATGGCAACATGCCATTCACTATCTCCTTCTTTACAATGTTTTCAAATTCTCGTTTGTTCTCCACTTGCCAATCTTTGTATTTCATTGAAACAGGAACTGCTCCAAGCATTTCCACAATCTTCTTGTATACACATATGTCAAAGAAAGGGTTATGGTAGCTCCTTTCACTTAGTGATGCGTCCAAAAGTTCTTCCGGTTCCGTCCATGGTTGCAAATGTGGACCATAGATTGGCATACCGTTCTCATCTCTTTTCACGGTATAGTGCTTATCGTCTTCATCATCACTATCATCATGTTTCTTTTCTTTTAGTACATTATAGTTTTGATGGACAAACCTATCAAAGCTAGTCATAATAGCTTTTCCAACATCTATGTTTGCACCAATGGTGTGCAAAATTTTTCTTCCAACCACTAATTGAATATCTCGATCAATAGGAATGTCGAGAAACATGAAATCGGCTAATAGTGTGGTTGTCCCCACTTGGCAAAGAAATCCAAGTAAACGTCCAAATCCCTCCGCATAGGAGTGATCAAGCATTTTGATACGATCAAACATCAGTTTGACTCTACCAACATCTAGCATTTTGAAGATTCCATAAGGCATAACATTAACATTTGAACCGGTATCAACCAAAGCATTGTAAGTAGTTTTACCCTCCAACCTTATTGGTAGGATAAAGTACCCAGGATCTTCTTTTTCAAGCATTACCTTGTTCTCACGAAGCATTTGGATAGCCACGTCTTCATAATCCGGCGTGAGTCCATCTTCAACTTTCAATTTGTCAAGCAAGACCACATCAACAATAATTTTATATTTATCACTATATTTTAAAGTTTCAATGATTGGTCGATTTATGTTCAACAACATGACTCTTTCTACTATGTCTTATTGCAATTCCTCCATAGATAGCTATTCTCTAGTCAAAGGCTTATTAATAGTGAGTGAATGTCCCTCACCATTATAGCTCAAATTGTAAGCGTGGGCGGGTTTCTTTTCTTTGTTTCTTTTGTTTTTCCCCATGCTACAAACAAATCTAGGAGCATCAATCTCCTCGGTTTCAATAGGTGCTAAATCATCAAATTTAAGGTTATCAAGTATTTCATCAATTTCCCCAAAGTCTAAGCTTTCATGTACTTTTAGCCATAAAGTGAGTATGCCACAAGTAATGTCAAGTTGTGCATTAGCTTGCTTTAGGAAAGATCTCCCAAAGATTACACAAGGTTCACAATCGTCTTCCTCCAGATTGACAAAGAAGTCAACGAAAAACAATTCGTCTTTGATCATAACAACGAGCTTTTTATCTATCTCCTTGTCTCCATTTCGATGAGTGTTGTAGGTTAAGCCAAGCTCAACTACAAATTCTTACTAATTAAGATTCTCTCCAACTCAAAATCCACTTGCCCATCATAGGCAGATTTTCCTTCCACATGGCAAGGCATTAGGTACTTTTCACTTGGTGTCAAGTCCTCCATACGCTAAAAAGTTAAGACTTTTGAACTCCGCTATCGGCTGAGTCCTTACATTATGATCCTATCCATTCTCCTTCCGATTCAATTTTGTCATTTAGGCTAATATTCTCATCCACTCCTAAGCATAGTCTACCAAGGCTATGTTGGGTCAAAAGTTTATGTGGCAGAAACTCAAAATGAAGAAAACATGAAGGCATTTGTTCAACGCTGACACATTGTGTCAAGACATTGACAAGTGTTAATGAAACGCTGACAGAAGTCAAACGCTGTTGGAAATTTATTTAGGATAAGTATTCAGAATATTATTTATGAATATTCTATATTAGTTTATTTAAATAGAAGATATACATGTTTATTCATAGTTATCTCCTGTAAAACCCTAATCCTTAGTCTATAAAAGGAACGAAGGGTTATTAGGTTTTTCATATCTTTCATTCACAATGTAAACCTAAAGCGTGTGTTGCACTAGACGTGGGATTAATGTATACATGTATAGTGGTTGTTGATTATTAATATAATTAGCAACCCTTTTGATTAATTCATGTGTTATTGTGCCCAAACACCTTGTTACATAGTTGTTGTTCTATTCCGCTGTGATTCTATGATCACATGAACAATGATTATGCCTAGTAGCTAAAAGATTCAAGGAAACCAAGGTTTCCACAGTTGGTATCAGAGCCTCGTGGCTCGTGATGCTAGGACCAACAAGGTGTTCGTGTTTTGAGAAGAAAAGAAAAATCAGTCTAGGGTTTTTCTGGGTGATTTTGTGTGCGCAAAAGTATTCTGAAGACCATAACTTTTTATTGAACTGTTGGATCGACACGAAATTTTGTATGTGTGTTCTACACACATATATATAGATATCCACCGGAGGGATTGTCTAGATCTATCTTCAAGAAAAAGTTATTGGATGTCGAAGTTGGCAGCAGTGGTGATTTTCAAGATTTCTGTTTTACATAAGATCATGATTTGGGGTTTCTTCAAACCTTAGATCGTTCCTAAACAGAAAAAGAAGGCATGTTCTTGTTCGTAATGATTGGTAATACTAGCTTTGGTGAGTGAATTATTGAATTCATGATGAACCCTAGTTTGATCCAATTTTAGAGGTTGCAACATTTGTTATTCTTTTAGGTTTTTTCAAAACATTTACTTCATGATACAAATGGTTGCGGCAGGCATGTATTATGGAACTAGAGTTTTCATAAACTCTAAATCTGTGATTGATACACAAAACGGACAAGAATTAAGGGAGTGTTGTTTGATGGCACTAGTCCCAAGACAAATAGCATAAGTACTCTGATCATGTATTTTTTATTTGGAAAAGTGAACAAACTGTTTACACGAAGACTCAAACGTTGTCTGGGCCTGTTTTTTTTCTTGGGCTGGTACAGGTTGTTGCTGAACGAATTTAAGATCAGTGTAGTACGAGGTCAGCAAGAATGTTAATCATCTTTAATGATTCATCACGTCAAAACTCAGGTTTGCAAAATTAAATCCTATTTTGTAGGAAAACATATTTGGTTTCCTATTTGATTGTAAAACCCGCATGCTTTTACCATGAATAGTACCCTTACGATAGTACGTACATGATTAGAACTTTCCTTTTATAACATGTTTACGTTCACGAACAAGAATTACAAGTATTACGTTGTGTTATAACACGATAAGTATTTATTACGTATGAACACACGATAATTACTCCAATAATAATTACAATCACGAACATGCGAACATGAAATCATGAACGTAAATTAATCACGAGCTAATATTACGTATGTATATATATTTATTACGAACACGAATAAATATATTAAGTCACGATCGGTAACTAATTAAAACACGTAAAACACAAACACGAGAACACACTATTATTTTAGACACGAGAAAAGTACGGGTTACCCCATGTGGGCCCCCTACCCGCGGCTACACAAGAAAACATGGGCTTAGCCCATTAAAATTTACTAACTAGGGAATTTAGGAAAAACATGTGTCATTTATCACAAATTTTAGAAAACAAGAAAACCCTAGTTCTTCCTTTTGGTTCCTTTTGGCCGCCGGGTTTACATCACCACAAAGGGTGCTTCGGGTTGATTTTGATCTTTGATTTATTGCAAGGAATCGTGTGTGTTCATCCTTCTTGATTTCACGTGATTGGTATAACCTTTAAACTTTTTCTTTTTATGTTTTGATTTATTTAATCACATAAAATCATAATGTTTTTAATAAACTAATTAAAAACAAGTAGTATAAACATGTTCTAATCATGGGGTTTAAATAAAATCAAGGGTTTAGGGGTGTTTATTGTTTAGCCGACGCCTAACCGAGCCCCAAGGGGGTCTCGGCTTGGCTTATTTCGCACCACCGAGACCATATGGTCTCGGTATGGTGGTGGTGGTCTCACGGCAGCAGCAAGGCAAGGGGAAACCCCGATCTAGTCGGGGTATGGTGATGTTTCGGGTCCGGTTCATGGGTTTTAGTCACGAGTCCGGTTCACATGTTTAGATTTAAAACACGGTCCGGTTCATGAGTCATTTTTCAAGGTTTATTTTTTTACAAGTTATGTGACTTAAAAAATTAAATTAATTAAAGCATGAACATGATTAATTTAATTTACATGACTTAGGTTATTAATTAATTATTAATTCATGAATTTTAACCTAAGTATTTATCTTTTAATTAGACTATATAATTAATTAATTATTAAAATCATGACTTATAATTAATTAATTTACATGACTTAGGTTATATTATTAATAGATAATAATACATGTTTTAACCTAAATATTTTACCTTTATTTAATTAAAATCATGTTATATTTAATTAAATACTTTAACCTATTTTTTATTTAATTTACATGAAATAATTAATAAACTATACTATATAATTACATGACTTAGAATAATAATCAGTAAACACTTAAGCTTATATAATTAGCTTAATTATCCAGCTTATATCTAATTATGGAAACTTTCTATTTTTAGAAACTTAATTATTTAAGGCAGCTAATCTATTTATGGAAACTTTCTATTTTTAGAAACTTATCTATTTTAAGCAGTAATTCTATTTTTGGAAACTTTCTATTTTTGGAAACTTTCTATTTTTGGAAACTTTCTATTTTTGGAAACTTTCTATTTTTGGTAACTTTCTATTTTTGGAAACTTTCTATTTTAGGAAACCTGCTATTTTTATAAATTTACTTGTTATTACACAACAAGTATAATAATACATGAAATATAAGTAATACTTAATCAGAATAGACAGAATATACGATAAACACAGTTTAAAGCTTAAATCAGTAAAACATGACATTAACATATAAAACAAGCTAAGACATGATATAAAACCAGTTACGTACTCAGTAATCAGATACTTATACACGTATGTATTTATGTAGCATTAGTGATACCGAAGTAGGACTCTCTTCCGTTCGTCTTCTTCGTTCACTGGACATAAGGTACGGATTCTCCGTCCTTTCAGTATGGACATTCTTTCCTTATTAGGATTTCCCCGTATGCAGCCAACTGTTTCCCATTATATGTTTTATATGTTTTGATTGCTTATGTTTAATTAGAATACCTAAATCCATATACATGCATGACCAGTTTCACCTAGTTATGGAGGTACCATAACCATAACACTGGAGGCACCAGTGTTATGACTTCACCACGGCGGAGTGGTAGCTCGTGGCGTCCCTTTCAGCTTTTGGCCATTTATTATATTATCAGGTGGGGCGTATGGGTGCATCCTAGTTACATGTTTTCAGTAGATTACTCAGTGTGAATGTGGTGTGTGCCTTGCATCCTTCACAAGGAGCTTATCCCTCCTACCCAAAACCAGTATATTAAATTAGAGGCAGCCCCTCTAATTTGCATGACGAGGTCACCCCTCCAAGTATTCATGCACGTTGATATTTCATGACCTATATTGGCTAATGGTAAAATATGTTAAACAATTTTTACAAGATAAACATAAGGCTTTTCAAACTATAAAACCAGTTTTACTAAGATATAACCGGGTTATCCAGGACTTAGTTTCTTCCGCTGTTTCATGCTTTTATGCTTATATTATTCATGCTTTACTTGTACATCCGTGCACTGAGCGTATTGCTCAGCCGTTCTCCTTTTCATGTTCCCAAAACGGCAGGTACTCAGGGACGCTCGTAGACTTTAAGCGTACGTGCATATGGACTGGAAGCTTTCTAGCCTTTTTTACTTTATGAATTTATCTATACTTTGATACTCATTTCCATGGACATTGTTTAGTCCTTTCATTTGCAGTACTTATGTTTGTGTGTGATGAGTTCTACTTTTGGACTACCGATGTTTGATTCCGGTATTTCCTTTATGGTCATGTAATGTTTAGACATTTATCCTTGTATGCTTTGATGACACGCCATAATCACGCGTGACATTCCATTTATCAAAATAGGGTGTTACATTGATCGTGGGAATTAATTGGAGGTGATCTCAAACAAACATGTTATGTGGCTGCATGATTTGAGGAATTTGAAACAGACATGAGATTGGTTTTGGGAAGCAAGTCAAATTCCTAATTTGTAGGGATATGTTCTACGTGATATAAAAGAATAATATCTTTTATATTATTCAAAGAAATTGCATGGTGATCACATGGAATAAAGCAAGAGTAAACTACAACATAGGATGACAGTGATATTGTTATTTAGCCGTTGTCATATGATTTGTAGCCACAGATGACATCAGCAGTTGAAGTAGACGCTGACAGGAATAAAGTTGGCGCTGATAGTAAGCGCTGACACTTGTTGTCCGATATATAATTTTTCAAACGCTGACAAGTGTTGTCCTATGTTGGACAACACACAGTGATGATATCTTGGATTAAGGATGATATTGGACGACAAAGGAATTACTGCTGTTTGGAAAATTGGTAAGGTTTTGGCACACAAAACGAGGTATTTACACACGAAGGTACATGGGATCTCCGTTTTTATACAGAATATAAATCTGATATTAATGGCTCAGATATTTCTAAAGGGGTCAATGATTTTTCTAAGTTAGCACCAATTAGTGAAGTATTATTGGAGTAATGTTTATTATGTAATCGGGATAGCCTTGTGAAAGAGTTATTCGCTAACAACTTTTACATATGAAGATATTGTTTCATTAAGACTCGTCATGAAGAGGTGTTGGCTTAAGGGGAAGAATTCTTATGGTAAATTTGATGCTTGAAGTGGATTTTTGCGAGTTTGTGTTCTATCATATCTTAAAAGTTGTGTCTAATCAACATTACTTTTAAAGGTAACTTGTTCATGTTTACACGGTTGGTGACGAAGACTTGTCATATCTAGCAAACTTCATTGCTATCACTTGAAGGAGTTACATTATCGTGCTCAGTGTCTCAAAAAGGATGAGGATTTTGACAAATGGATCAAGGTCTACTTATACTTTGCCATTGGTATAAGTTCTTTATCACATGGATAGTACAAGACATGGAACATAGGTTTGGGTTACTCTAATCTTACATCAAGATTACTTTATTTATTTTTCTTCAGGATCATTACATAGAGCCTACATTTGGAGAATCTTTGATTGCATACATTTTTTCCTTCCCTATTTGATGTGACAAAAAGGGGAAGACATACATGCTACACATGAAGGGAAGCAATTTGAAGATGATGTACGACTTACAAACTTTGACCATTTATTCTCTTCAAATGTTTTTGAACAAGGTGAACCTTTCACAGTTCATGAAGAGATTCATTTTGGTGATGATGGAGGAGAATATGAAGATGATATTGGCAACATGGAGACTGAAATTGAAGACAACACACTTATTGAAGGAGGAACACTTACATCTACTATCAAAAATCATCCTCCTTCTCTAATCATTGGTGATGTGTTGTCTCCAGTTAAAACAAGAAGGTCTCATTAGAATCAAGGAGGTTTTATTTCCAATATCCACAAGAAGGTTGATACCCCTCTTGTACAAGCATGTTTGTTTGCTTGTTTTCTGTCACAACAAGAACCCAAGAAGATTTTTTAATGCTCTCAAAGAACCAAGTTGGGTGGAAGCAATACAGGATGAGCTTCACCAGTTTTCTATTCAAGATGTTTGGGAGTTAGTGGATTGTTCTAGATATGTAAGACCTATAGGGACAAGATGGGTTCTTAGAAACAAGAAGGACGAAAGAGGGATTGTGATCAGAAACAAGGCACATTTAGTTGCTCAAGGCTATACACAAGAGGAAGGGATAGACTATGAAGAGGTTTTTGCACCTGTTGCAAGGATTGAAGCAATAAGGATTTTCCTAGCCTATGCTTCTTGCATGGGCTTCACGGTTTATCAAATGGATGTGAAGAGTCCTTTTCCTTATGGCACAACTGAAGATGAGGTTTATGTAATGCAGCCTCCTGGTTTTGAAGATTCAGAACATCCAAGCAAAGTTTATAGGGTGAAGAAAGCAATGTATAGACTTCATCAAGCCCCAAGAGCATGGTATGGAACATTGTCCACTTATCTGGTGGAAAATGGATTTAAGAGGGGCACCATAGATTAGACTTTATTTACCAAGAAGATTGGTAAGGACTTTTTACTTGTACAGGTCTATGTGGATGATATCATCTTTGGTTCTTCAAGTCTAAAAATGGGTGAAGACTTTTCCAAGCTCATGACAGACAAATTCAAGATGAGTGCAATGGGAGAGATGAACTTCTTTCTAGGTTTACAAGTTCAACAGAAAGAAGATGGTATCTTTATCTCTCAAGACAAGTATGTAGCAGAAATCTTGAAGAAGTTTGGTTTATCTCCACATGAAAAACGGGCTAGCACACCCATGGATAGGGAACACCCTTGGGGAAAGATTGGAGATGGAAAAGAAGTGGATGTCAGACATTATAGGTCAATGATTGGATCATTGATGTATCTTATAGCTTCTAGACCTGACATCATGTTTGTTGTGTGTGCATGTGCACGCCATCAGGTGACTCCCAAAGAGTGTCATCTTCATGCTGTCAAGAGGATCTTTAGATACCTTAGGTGCTATCCCACCTTAGGATTATGGTATCCAAAGGATTCTCCATTGGAGGTTATTGGTTATTCAGACAATGATTATGGAGGTGACAAGTTTGATAGAAAATCCACAACTGGTGGATGCCAATTTCTTGGGAGTAGATTGATATCTTGGCAATGCAAGAAACAAACAATGGTGGCTAACTCTACAACTGAAGCACAATATGTAGCTGCAGTTGCTTGTTGTGGACAAGTCTTATGGATTCAGAACCAACTGTTGGATTATGGGTATAATTTCATGCATACTAAGATTTTTGTAGACAATAATAGTACCTTATGTATTATTAAGAATCCTGTACATCATTCTAAAACAAAACACATGGAAATTAGACATCATTTTATAAGAGATTGTTTTGAAAAAGGTTTAATACAACCAGATAGGGTTGACACAGAAGAAAATGTGGCAGATTTGTTAACTAAACCTTTTGATGCTGGGAGGTTTCAATACTTGGTAACAAGTATTGGAATGATCAATCTTACCTAAAATGTGTTTTTGAATATTATTGTAAAAGTATGTACAGGATATGCACTGTTATTGGTCTTTGTACAAAATTAGGTTTTCCACTTTATTTTTCTAACACTAACAAAGGTTATTTTAACACCGATAAGTGTTAAAATGGACGTTGACAACAATATGTTAGTTTTGTGGTTTTTGATCTAATTATGCAGGCATTATGAGCATTGTACAAATGGATACAGAGTTTCTTATGGATCTTTGGAGCTTACTAAGAGTGTGTTCAAGTTTATGGATGATGGTTGGAATGTTTACATTCCTATCTTGACATAAATTTTTATTGCATATTTTATTTTTGGCAACTTGTATATCATAGTTTAAGGGGAGGTTTAGGAAACCTTTAAGACTTTTTGGGTATTCTTATAATACTCTTATCATAATTCTAGATTGTGTCCACTGGTGAGTACGAGTTAGTTTACTAAGTCGTGAGGCACTGTAGCATGCAAAGTTGATATACTTTGCACGCTGCCAAGACTTTTTGACCTAGAATTGGTTGTGGTCGATTGGGAGACTTGGGTACATTTTTATTGGGCTTACCTGGGAAGTTACAAGGGATTTATATGGGATAACTTCATTGTTAAGAACTTTGGTTAGCAAGGGACACTTGAGGGCAATTATGTCTATCTTGTTTAAGCAAGTGTGCATGATTGGACAATGCTTGCCACCCTATAGTGATTTTCAGTCTATAAGTTATCTTCACTAGGATAAATTACTTTGTTAAGGTCCTTTTCTTTTTAATTGTTTTTATTTTTGAACACTGACATTTTTTTTTCCAAACGCTGTTATGACCAATTTTGACGTTGACATGGCAATTTCCAACGTTGACCAGAATATAGCCGTTGGGCGCTGATAAGCTATTTTTGACCGTTGATAAACATTGGGTCCTACCCAATTGTTATTTTTACGAAAATATGGGCCGTAATTTTAGGAGTTGGTAACTTTTTATTAATGTTTGAGATAAGTTATATATTTTCAAGATTTTTATAATTACTTTTTGAATATAATAGCCTCACATCTTGACCAATCACATATTTTCACCTCTCCTATATATTTGGCTCATTTCTTTTAAACAGGGTAACTGCTTATTCTTGTCTAACTAAATTTTCTCAAACCTTCATCTTCTATAACTTTTATCATAACTTTCTTACATCAATGGCACATAAGTTTAAACCTAGAGATTTGGAATTGGGGTTCAGGAGTCAACACAACATGGTAGCTTATTTACAAGCTGATGATACTCTGTTTCCCCAATATACTCAGATGGTTGAGTATTTGATTGTGTCCCCATTAAGTTATGCACTTTCACATACTCCTCTTATCCCTGTCACACACATTAAACAGTTTTGGAACACTGTTACTTCCTCAACAGTTAATGAAGTGACTACATTGACTGCTATTGTCCATGGGGTTCCATGGGTGGTTACTGAAGCTTTGGTTCGCCAAGCTTTGCATCTTAATGATGCAGATGGTATAACCACTGATAGGTGTGAAAACACCCATCCCTTTACCACTTATTTCTGGCTAAAACAAGACCAAAACACGTATTTAATATCATTTGTTTGGAATTATGCGTGGTTTTTGTGTTTATTGTGTTTTCAGAGTCAACCGGATGAATATTGAAGAAAACATGGGATTGCACGGGTTTTATCGAGGAAAAAGACTCAAGACGAAGTCAATTGTCCAAGAGATGCAAAAGATTTGAAGTCATTGTGCCTATTTAAAGATTTATCGAAGAATAGAGCCAAAGATGGAAGATTCATATATGTCGAAGAACTCGAGTCTATTAAACAAAAGATTATAAGACGAGTTGGAATTATTCACCGACACTTCTCAAAATCCAAAGTCGGAAACGTTTATTTAAAGAGACAAGAAGACTAAAGAAGAAAGAAGAAAAGAAGCCCGATACCAAAGCCCATTTACAAGCCCATATCACACGCCTATATAAAGATCCCACTTCACAAAAATTAGACACCTAGTTAGTTTTAGTTTCATTTTTCACTTTGTAGTTTTAAATCTAGAGAGAGAAAGCTTAACTTTCTCTCACTAGAAAACCTTCATTTCTTGTTTTAAAATTCTTGCTTTTAATATTAATCTTAACCTTTCAAGCTTAATCTTTTCTTAATCTTCATCTCTTAATCTTTCTTGTTAATTGTGTTCTTGATTTCGTCATCTTTTTCATCATAATCTTATTTAAAGTTGTGATATTTTTGAATTTCGTGTGATTGATTTGTTGTTTTTACAAGTCTTGATCTTTTCCTTAGCTTATTCATAGCTTATTGGAGTTTTTCTTGGCTTATTGTTATTGAAAAGTTACTAAAAAGTTGCTTATTTTCGTCATTTCACGTCTTCCTATTTTTTAGGGGTTTCTGTTTCAATTTCGCAATTTTTCCCCCATTGCGAAATCATATAGTTGCGAAATCCTTCCTATTGCGAAATGATATAATTGCGAAATCATATTCCAAAAATCCGCAATTATTGCGGATTTACACTAAGGCATTGCGAATTTGTATACTTCACATATTGCGAAATCTTCCTCTACCAATTGCGAATTTGTTGTTTCCACTATTGCGGATTTACCCCTTGAAAGTTGCGGATTTGAGTGTTCAACCTATTGCGAATTTATTGATTGCGAAATCTTCCCTAATGAATTGCGAATTCTTGAATTTTGCATATTGAGAAATCTTTGTTTACATATTGCGAAATTAATTAATTTTAATTGCGAAATTATTTCTTTAATTTTAAATTTAATTTTTAAACTTGTTTTTCCCGCCAATTTTCTTAGTGTTATTTTTACTCGTTCGTCTTAGTTTAATTTTCAAGTATTTAATTTTTCAAAGTCTTCATTTTAATTAAGTTTTCATATCTAAGTTTAATTAGTTTAATTTCTCATCATTTATTTTTCGGAAGCCTTTAATTTTAGTTTAATATTTCCTCGCTTTATTTTTATTACTCAACGACGCTCATTTATTTCTTTATTAGTAGAATAGAAAACCAAAATCCCCTATTTGTCACCAAGAACAACTATTCCACTTTGAACCGTGATCAATTCGAGAGGATACCGAGAATTAATCTGAACCATAGCAAAAACCCGTGTATCAAATGGCGCCGCTGCCGGCTCTTCTCGTTAAGATCAACAGTTTTTTGTGAGAACTTGGATTTTGGGATCCGTTCCCCGTGAACGTTACTTTTTCACAAAAATTTTCAAAAACCCTAAAAAAATATAAAATTTTCAAAAATCCTAAAAATTAAAAAACATAAAAACCAAAAATATTTTTGCTTTGTTTTTGCCTTGTTAGTTCTTTTGCAGGTGTATGCGCACTTGATAAACGTCTTATCAAGAGCCCGAGCCTCTCGATAACCTAGACATGGCCGGTGTACAAAACAACAATAATAACCCACCTCAAAACAATAAGAACAATAACAATCCACCTCTCAACAACATGCATAATAACAACAACAATGAGCCTCTACCAGACAATCGCCCGATGATTGAACTTCTTCAAGCACATGTAGATGGCAACACTGATCCAATTGTCATACCCGCGTTTGCAGCCAACAACTATGAGCTCAAATCTGGCTTTATCCAGATGGTCTCTGCTCAACCATTCTTGGGGCGTACCATTGATGATCCACATGACCACATCAAGAGATTCTTACAACTCACGAACACGGTCAAATTCAATGGTGTTCCACAAGAGGTAATCCGTTTGCAACTTTTTCCCTTTTCTTTAGAGGGACAAGCACGGCATTGGCTTGCTAAGGAACCGCCACAGAGTATTCTTTCGTGGACGGATTTGGAGACCAAGTTTATCAACTACTTTTTCCCACCCTCTCGTACTACCGCTTTGCGGAATGAAATTATAAATTTTGAACAAAAGTACGATGAGTCGTTTAGTGAATCTTGGAACCGTTTCAAAGATCTTTTAAGAAAATGCCCACAACATGGTTTTACCAAAGTGCACCAAATTAACACTTTTTATAATGGTTTAAGCATGAATGACCAAGATTCACTAAACAGTGCCTCGGGGGGTAATCTTTTGGCTAAGACTTCCAATGCTGCTTGGGATATCATTGAGAATAAGTCTCGTGTGCAAACCAAGAGTGTGAGGCCAATGTCGCTAGTGCTAGTACTAGTGACAGCGACAAGCGAATTGACAAAATCACTGCGCTTCTTGAATCGCTTGCTACCCAAACCGCCAGCAACACCAACAGCATCAACGCTAAAGACGCTCAAGTCAATGCTGTCAGCCAACCATGTGAGATATGTGGGGCCCTCATTCTTATACCACTTGTACCGCTACCCAAGACTACCCTTCTGAGAATGTGAATGCAGCATACGGTACCTATCCTCAACCCGCTTATCAAGCTCGTCCTCAAGGTGACCGCAACCTGCTTAGCTACCGCTCCAACAACTATCTCTCACCACCCGGTTTTACTCCTAACAACCCAAACCAACACCAAAACCTCAACCGACCTCCTCAACAACAACAACAATCTCGTGGACCATACATACCACCTCACAAACAACAACATCCACCTCAAAGAAACAACCAAGTTTACCAGCAACCTGCCTATCAACCACCCGCATACAATGCTCCTTCCAACCAACCCACCGCATTACACCAAGACATTGGAACCTACACGAGGACTAATGATGTGATCGTGGACAATCTCCAACAGGAAGTACGCAACTTGAAAGCAGACTTGGTGAAACAAGGGAACGATCTGAGAGCTGACATGAGAAACACTTTGGATAGTCAAACGAATGACTTAAGGAACATGATGGCTAGTTTCTTCCAAGGTAATCAACCCTCTTCTTCGGGTACTCTTAGGAGTAACACCGTTGCGAATCCAAGAGGGGAGATGAAAGCAATCACCACTCGCAGTGGCAAAGGTACCAAGGAACCCGAGCTTCCTATACCTCCACCGGTGATTGTGACTAAGGAAAATGAGTCACCTGCTCCTATTCCTCATCCTTCTCCTTCCCCAATTTCTCCACCTCTTACTTCTACCCCTCCTCCACCCAAGGATGTGAGTGATCCTTCGATCCCAAAGCCTTCCTCTTCTTCTGATATACCTTATCCATCTAGGTTGAGGAAAGAGAAGCTCAAAAGCAAGGATGATATTCAGGTTTCGAACTTTCTCAAAATGTTTAAATAATTGAATTTCAACATCTACTTCGCTGAGGCTCTCGCTCACATGCCTAAGTACGCGAAAATGTTCAAAGATCTTCTTAGCGACAAGGAGAAGCTTCTTGATATTGCTAACACCCAACTTAATGAGAATTGCTCTGCAGTGCTCTTAAGGAAATTGCCAACCAAGCTTGGTGATCCGGGTCGTTTCTTAATCCCTTGTAACTTCCCGGGAGTAGAGAATTGCATGGCCCTAGCCGATCTAGGTGCCAGTATTAATCTAATGCCTCTAAGCGTTTGGAATCAATTATCTCTCCCTGAGCTAGTCCCTACCAAAATGACTTTGGAATTAGCTAACCGTACAGTTGCTTATCCAGTGGGGATAGCCGAAGACGTCTTTGTAGGAGTCGACTAATGTAGAGATTTTGTATCAATTAAAGTTCGTTTTCTCGGAATCTCTTCGAATTGATCTCTGGTTAATTGTGCGACTCAGTTGTTCTTGGTGAATCAAATAAAAGAGGTGTCGTTGTCTAAAACTAATGAAAAGTAAAAACTTGAAACAAACTAAAAATAAAGTAAAGACGATAAGAAGAAACAATGAAAGATTAAAATTTAACGCGAAATAAATGACGAGAAATTAAAGGTAATAAAAGTAAATGACGCAAATTAAAACTTAAATTGAAAGGAAAGCAAGTAAAGGTATAAATAAAGAAAAGGCGGGAAAAAGTAAAGTTTAAAACTTGAAACTAAAAACTCTATTTGAAATAAAAACATGCTATGCGGAATAAATGCTCTATGCTGAATATTTAAGACCATGCGGAATAAAGGAGAAAATGTCCTATGCGGAATGTTTAAAAGGAACACCTATGCGGAATAAATTTTAAGACAACACTATGCGGAAAAAGTACCTTACTCGGAATAAAAATGCCTATTCGGAAAAACACATCTATGCGGAAAATTTGGTTCTATAAGGAAAGATAGACCCTATGCGGAAAACAGCTCTTATACGGAATAATCAATCATTCCGCATAGGAAGCCCTATTCGGAATAAATAAACATTCTGCATAGAACTCCTATTCGGAATAACTGATATTCCGCATAAGAAATAATTAAAACATGCTATTCGGAATAAAAGAGATATTCCGCATAGGGGGAAAACTAAGAAGCTTATTCGGAAAGTCTGGGAAAGAACAGTAACAGTAACGAGATTCAGGGAATGAAGAATAAAGCACGAATTTGAGCGAATCTAATCAAAACAAACCAAAAGATTAAACCAAAACAACCAACAAACATCAAATAACAATAATCAATCAAAATAAATCATCAAAACTAACAAATAAAGCCAAATCAATCAAAACCCACTTGATTGAAAATAAGAAAACTCAAGAACATGAACACAAAGATTAAGAACAAATCAAGCAAGAAAGGAAGAAGGAGATTAACAATAAAGTAAAGATTAACATCAATTAAATGGAAACTTACTTGGAATTAAAAGAAAATTAAAGGTGCATTACATGGAGATTAAGATGCATAAAAGTAAAGAACAAGAAAATGAAGAATGGGGAAGAAAGGCTTGTCAGGCCTCCAACACTTGAAAAATGAAGACTAATTGCCTATTTATAGTGGTGATTAGGGAGGAGCTTAGGAAGCTTCCTCCCTCTTTCCTCTTTTCCTTAATTGCAAGCTTAGGTCCTTCATTTTCTTAATCCTTTGATAATCTTCTTAATATTTGGACTTGTCTTGGGATTTCTTCAAACTCGTCTTGTATTTTCTTCATAAATAAGACTCGAGTTCTTCGGCTTTTAGTGAACTTCCGTCTTTTGACTTTTTCTTCGATAAATCTTCAGAATTGGTCTTGGACTTCCGTTCTTTTTCCACTCTTGATCTTTCGACTTCATCTTTCGTCTTTTTATTCGATAAAAGCCCGTGAATGCCGTGTTTTCTCCACTTTTCACCTTTTCGTCCTAAATTACAACAAAAACACAAACCACGCATAATTCCGACATAAATGACATAAAATACACGTTTTGGCTCGGTTATTATTGTAATTAAGTGGTAAAAAGGATGGGTGTTTTCACACCTATCAAATCCCCTACACTTATCCATTGCAATGTCCTCATGCAATGCTTAGTGATAAAGCAAGGTTTACACTTTCCATCATAATCAACCTACCTTGGCCTTTATTAAACAACTAAGAAAAAGATAGAAAATAACAAGATGCAACAAGGAAGAAACATGTAAAGAAATTTAAGACTTACATTAGGGCTTGTGTGTCATGAATGTTTATCACCCTCAAGTTTCACGTTCCCCATGCCAAGCTTAAAAACAAGATCATTGTTAGTACAAGTTAGCATAGCAAACATTTACTCATGCGGTTCAATTAATCACTTAAACTCCCTTATTCCTATGGGTATCTCTTATGTTTTATTGATGTCTTGAATGATCACGAGGATGCATTGTTGACTTATTTCGATAATTTATTTAAGCTGAAAGCAAAGTAGGACGATTTGATCAATAGTTAGCTAAAGGACAAAATCTCTTAAAACTGCTTCTCGGGATATCAAAAAGTTCATATCTTGGCATAACTCGGTTCACGATTTGAGACCTTTCTCGGGCCGATATTTGGCATGTACTTCATACTTCATATCTTTGAGAGACGTTCTTGAGATAATGGTCTTCTCATCATAATAGAGTTTCTTCACTTTGGAGACTTTTGAGGGGTACTCCAACTTTGTTGACCACGACTTCATGATTATTTCTTCAATCTCTAATTGGGATTTTGAGATACAACGATCCGCCTCCTTTTCGGACTTGGATCTATTTATCCTCATACCTTGTTAGGGTCTTTTCGGATAGACTTCTCCATGATCTTTATGGGAGTTGATTGCTTTTCGTCGTGAGTCTTGATCCTTCATATTGACTTTGGGAATAATGCTTTTCACATCACTTTTGGATCTTCAGCAATAAAATTGAATCCTCATGCCTTGTTAGGGCCTTTTCGGACTCGCCAATCTTCGCGCCCCGCTTCATAAGTTATGCCTTGGCTATGAACTCTTATCATTACCGAGCAACTTTTAAACGATCTTGGGCTAGAAGCTAAGTAACTTTTCAAATCGTACGACCTTACTTATTGCAGATAATTTATTAGCAAGCGATGGGAGAAAAAGATCATAATTAACTCACATAAGTTAATGAGAGAATACCAAACTTGTAACCAACTCTATCATTTCTCGTCCTCCATAATTTAAAATCTCAAGTAATGAGACTCGTGGATGCTTAGCCTAATAAACCAATTAAGGTCTACATGGTTAAGGATACTAGCTAGAGTGAACTTGGATAAGTAAACTCGGGTTGAGTCAAAATATTCACAACGGGCCTAATATATCTAAGATATCTAAACTTGCTAAAACCATTTTATTAAAATGCTAGAAAGTAACAAAAATAAAGGAGACTACAACTAGGCCAAAATAAATTAAAAATTTTGAAAAATGTCGAAAAACTGATTTTCCGGTTAAAATGAGGACAAATACAAGGAAAAGGCCACTTAACTTCGATAGAAGTCCCCCCTACACTTAATATAAACATTGTCCTCAATGTTTAAGCATGTGGGAGTAAACTACCCTACACTTATGACATTGTGCACTTTGTTTAAATCTCGTTAAGGAAAAGACAACTAACGAGATTCCTATTTTAATATTAAGAAATATAGAATAGTGAATCGAAAAGAGTTTAGGATAGAACCGGGAAGAAGGGAATACGGAGTCACGGTTCATCAAAAGTCATCAAGAGTGTGTCTTTGAAGCTCTAATCCCTGCATATGATAAGAAAGAGAACAAGAAACACCAACGGGGCTCCCCCCTACACTTATGATGAAAATAGATAGATAATTGGGTTGCCTCCCAAAAAGCGCTTGTTTTTGTTGACCGAGTCACGAGCCTGACTCGTCCCCGAATTAAATGGTCCATGGGGAAGCCTCGAATGTAATACCGGGATCAAAGACCTTGTCCTCGTTCCCGGAGGACATCAACAAAGGAGAGGCGGGGGGATAAGTCTTGAAAGGGAGAAAGGTCCTTTCAACATACGAAAAGTATGTGAAATCAAAGTCCACGGGTGGTGGGGTGGGTAAAGTGAGCACATTGTCCTCCCCCAAAGACAATAGATGCTGAGCAAGCGGCAAAGCCGTATTGTTATCAATCATAGCATAATCAATGTCACCTCCCGGGTCAAAGCACTCATCCTCCGTGATAGTGGCTAAAGGGGAGGATGAAAGGTGCTCGGGAGGGGGACTTGGGACAATATTTTCCTGCAGCAAATTATCAAAAATAATGTCCCCCTCCGTGTCAGAATCATCAATACCTGGAGGGATGGAGTGGATGTCGATTTCTTCCAGCAATGGGTCATTATCTTCAACGGGAGGAATAGATGGAGGCAAAGACTCGGAAAAAGGAGAAGTCAATGCTTCGATTTGAGTAATAAGAAGGTGCACTTTTCGTAATCTATCTCGAAGAAGCACGTCTTCCACCTCATCCACAAGATCATGTTCATCGGTGAACTGCTCGTAATCCGGAGAAAATAAATCGTCATTTTCTGCATCTCCCGGTGGAGATTGAGAAATTTCAAAAGTGAAATTCTCATAGCAGAGAGAAGAATCGTCATCACTAGGATCGACCTCGTCTGTAAGAGCAACGTCGTCCTCAGGCTCCATAGCAGGTAAGTCACAAACCTCATCATCCAATACTTTGTCAAGACCAACATCACTAAGCTCATGCAACGAATCTAGATCCTTAGACGCAGTAGGAACATCGAGAGTAGGAGCAGCAACTTCAGAAGATGAGTTGAAAGTGCATACAGCATCATCGTCATCATCATAATAGTATTGATGCACAAGCGGAGGGGTATAATCACTAAGATTAGATACTTGCTCTAGTCGCTTTTCCTCGTCCCTAAGTTCTTTAAACAAAACAACGACTTCTTGAAGTTGCAAAACAAAGGAGTGTGTTTCTTCATTCAAGGTAGTGAGTTGTGGGTCAAGATGAATTTGCTGAGAAGATTGATGATTGAGGGTGTGATGTGGGGGCTCATAGTGTTGAAAACCTGAATTATAGCAAGGTTGTGGCTCATAGTTGTTCATCGGTTGGGAATAATTAGAAACCGGGTTTGGTTCATAATAATCCATAGGTGAAGAAAACTGAGGACACGGATTTGGCTCATAACAATTCAGTGGTTGACAATAATAGGTATCGTGAGGACCCCCACAGTTGTTGCAAACCGGGTATGGAGAAAAATCAAGTGCGTCTTGTGGATAGCTATTATCATTGTCATAATTGTACCCCGGTTCTTGCCCGTGACCAGACGGGTATCGAACCGGGCACGAAACATGCCAATGAGAATCGCTTCCACAATAGATGCACGGGGGAACAGGAGGTGGGTTCAAAAAGTACGAATTAGTCGAGTTGCACAAAGGACAAAATCCGGATTGTGTGTAGTCGATATTGTTTCCGCACCGCTCACATGTACACCATTGACAAGAGTTGTTCCCAGATAATTGTTTCCCACACCGGACGCAATGGACATAAAAATCCATAAAGAAAGATAGATAAGCAAGAAGAATATTTTTGGTGCAAAACTTTGAAAAAGAAATGCTTTTTATGATTTTTCAAATGTTTTTGGATTTTTGAAAATTTTTGACAAGAAAAATAACGTTCACAAGTGAACGGGTCCCAAAATCCAACGCGTCACTCACAAAAAAACTTCAATCTTCACGAAAAGAGCCGGCAGCGGCGCCATTTTAATGTAGAGATTTTGTATCAATTAAAGTTCGTTTTCTCGGAATCTCTTCGAATTGATCTCTGGTTAATTGTGCTACTCAGTTGTTCTTGGTGAATCAAATAAAAGATGTGTCGTTGTCTAAAACTAATGAAAAGTAAAAACTTGAAACAAACTAAAAATAAAGTAAAGACGATAAGAAGAAACAATGAAAGATTAAAATTTAACGCGAAATAAATGACGAGAAATTAAAGGTAATAAAAGTAAATGACGCAAATTAAAACTTAAATTGAAAGGAAAGCAAGTAAAGGTGTAAATAAAGAAAAGGCGGGAAAAAGTAAAGTTTAAAACTTGAAACTAAAAACTCTATTTGAAATAAAAACATGCTATGCGGAATAAATGCTCTATGCTGAATATTTAAGACCATGCGGAATAAAGGAGAAAATGTCCTATGCGGAATGTTTAAAAGGAACACCTATGCGGAATAAATTTTAAGACAACACTATGCGGAAAAAGTACCTTACTCGGAATAAAAATGCCTATTCGGAAAAACACATCTATACGGAAAATTTGGTTCTATGCGGAAAGATAGACCCTATGCGGAAAACAGCTCTTATACGGAATAATCAATCATTCCGCATAGGAAGCCCTATTCGGAATAAATAAACATTCCGCATAGAACTCCTATTCGGAATAACTGATATTCCTCATAAGAAATAATTAAAACATGCTATTCGGAATAAAAGAGATATTCCGCATAGGGGGAAAACTAAGAAGCTTATTCGGAAAGTCTGGGAAAGAACAGTAACAGTAACGAGATTCAGGAATGAAGAATAAAGCACGAATTTGAGCGAATCTAATCAAAACAAACCAAAAGATTAAACCAAAACAACCAACAAACATCAATTAACAATAATCAATCAAAATAAATCATCAAAACTAACAAATAAAGCCAAATCAATCAAAACCCACTTGATTGAAAATAAGAAAACTCAAGAACATGAACACAAAGATTAAGAACAAATCAAGCAAGAAAGGAAGAAGGAGATTAACAATAAAGTAAAGATTAACATCAATTAAATGGAAACTTACTTGGAATTAAAAGAAAATTAAAGGTGCATTACATGGAGATTAAGATGCATAAAAGTAAATAACAAGAAAATGAAGAATGGGGAAGAAAGGCTTGTCAGGCCTCCAACACTTGAAAAATGAAGACTAATTGCCTATTTATAGTGGTGATTAGGGAGGAGCTTAGGAAGCTTCCTCCCTCTTTCCTCTTTTCCTTAATTGCAAGCTTAGGTCCTTCATCTTCTTAATCCTTTGATAATCTTCTTAATATTTGGACTTGTCTTGGGATTTCTTCAAACTCGTCTTGTATTTTCTTCATAAATAAGACTCGAGTTCTTCGGCTTTTAGTGAACTTCCGTCTTTTGACTTTTTCTTCGATAAATCTTCAGAATTGGTCTTGGACTTCCGTTCTTTTTCCACTCTTGATCTTTCGACTTCATCTTTCGTCTTTTTATTCGATAAAAGCCCGTGAATGCCGTGTTTTCTCCATTTTTCACCTTTTCGTCCTAAATTACAACAAAAACACAAACCACGCATAATTCCGACATAAATGACATAAAATACACGTTTTGGCTCGGTTATTATTGTAATTAAGTGGTAAAAAGGATGGGTGTTTTCACACCTATCATCGATAAATTCACTTTTCCTGCCGATTTCGTCGTCGTCGACTACGAGATGGACCCTCGTGTGCCATTGATCGTTGGTCGTCCATTCTTGAGGACCGGTCGTGTTGATCCCAAAGTCAGGTCTTAAACCTTAATAGCTTGTTTAAGGGTTGTGATAGAGAGAAAGAATTCAATCTAACACTAGAGAAACTTTGCAAAGCAAAGTAACTAAACAAGATGCGGAATATAATGTTTAGCACAAGAACAAGTATGATTGAAACGTTGAACTTTAATATATCAAAGATATACGAATACCCTAAAATGGTATTAGGGTTTACAAAACCTTAAAGTATGATAATGAAAGACAAATGAGAAAGACACACATTGCATGCTAACCTAGTGAGTCCTTTTATAGCCATAAGGACTCTCGTACAAGATCACTACTAACAAACTTGGAAAGTATTAAGGAATAATAACTGAAACGCGTAAAAATCTATTCCATGTTTATCTTTGTCAGCAGGGCCTTTGACTTCAGCAGGGGAACCAATCCCCCTGCCTTTGTTATTTAGCAGGGGGAACTTACTCTAGCAGGGGTAAAAATAATCAACTAGCAGGGGAAACAAATAAGCATAGATTTATTCCCAACAATCCTCCCCTAAACTTGTGCTTTCCCCTAAAGACAAGTTTCTGAATAAATACTAGTTGATGAGGATGCTTACAAACTTTCTGGCCAAATCTGACTATGAACCATTCTTACCAGATCATAAGCAATAGGCTTTTTAGCATTTACAATTAAGTTAGCCTGTGCTAGTTTCTTCAAGGTCTCCTGAGAGAAGGGATAATACCTATGATTGAGCAAGTACACACTCACGCCTTCCATCACTACCTCATAGACCCCAGAGTTGGTAAACAGCTTCCATGTAGAATCTTGATAACCTATGAATCTATGAAGTGGGTTGATGTTTTCTAGAGAGAGAAACTAGAGAGAGAAAGTGAGAGAAACTATGTGTCTTTTTATTCAAGTAAAAACAAGAAATGAACAACAACCAACCCCTTTCCATGGTGGAAAGGGGTTTTTATATCCAAGGCCTTATTTGGACTTGGGCCGGCCCATGACAAGCCCATGGGCCGGTTTCTTACTTAATTTAATAAGTAACACTAACTACGAGCTATTACAACATTAATAATATTGTGGAGTGACCGATACTTCTAATATACATAAAAACGTATTTCTAACAATCTCCCCCTAAGGGAGGTCACTCCACGTTTACAAAGTTCTAAACCTAGCATACTATACTAAGTCTTTGTTCTTCAGCTCGTAGTCTTTTCTTCTTTCTTTTTGTAGTGAATATTTTGATTTGATCTTTTAGGCTTTGGCTTGAGAGCATTGTTCTTTTGGCCAATCACGTGCGATCTTTGCCTTCTTGTGAAACTTGCCTCCTCGTGACTCCATGTTCCACACACTTATGTCTTTTTGTTGAATTCTCGAAAGCTTCAGAGTTTGGTACAGCGGAAGACTTCATTTTGCACTTTCTTGAATTTTGCTGAACTTTGATGCAGAAAAAACATAAGCATGTGGGAACGACTTCAACAGGTACACCACAACGCCACCGTCTTCAATTGGTACACAGCAACGCCACCGTCTTCAACAGGTACACAGCAACGCCACCGTCTTTAACAGGTACACAGCAACGACACGAATAAAATGGCTTTGACATTTTATTCTAATTCGGTAGCATTTTACCTCCGGTCGGTGAAGACCGTTGGACGATATTAGATATCGTACCCGTGACGGATAGTTTCAATAAAGTAACTTCCTGACAGGATTTCGCGGGTAAACCCGTTCTCTTTATTCGACCGTCCAAAGCTGACTGCGAACATAAAGAGTGAATCACTTGGATAAATTATCCTTGTGATTTGAAGCCGTCAATTCATGAAACCTGGAACAAGTGAATTTCAATTAAGATTTTCACCATCGTTGCTTTCCAGTTATCACGAGCTCAATTCATAAAGAATCTTGCACGTCACCTACCAAGTGCTGTTTGATGTTAACACAAGAAGGATTTCCACTCGTCAATGTGATCAATAAAGAGTCACTCTGAGTGTTCTAGCAAGATCGTATGATAATGCGTAGAGGCCTGGAACGAGTTTAAGTTCAATTAAGAATTAAACCACTGTTTCTTTCCAGTTTTTCACAAGATTGGTTCTAAAAGAACCGCACGTGTAACCTACCATGAGCTTGTTTGATGTTGGCTCAAGCAGGATTTCCATCTTCATTGTAATACTTGCGTATTACTCGGATGTTCTGGCAATATTACAGGAATACTGTGTAGGACTCATGAAAATCTATTACTTTTCACAGTGTGTGAGAAAGCAAGGAATAAATGGAAAGTGTCCTAATGAGTCTTTTGATGATCTCTTGGCTCTAGACTCGATGTGCGTTTTGATTTAGTGAGCGATGGCTGGAGAGGAGTGCCACCTTTTCAATACCAGTCTATTCGGAGTGAATAAACCAATAGATAACGTGTTGATCTCCGTGTGATTAAAACAAATACCTTTTGAGAGATATTTGAGTTAGCTGGGAAGGGTTGTGCATTGCATCACTGGGTCCATGATGTCTTTCTTCAATATCGAGAATCATTAACAAAAATGATCTCAATAGCATATGTATTGACCCGGTTTCTGCCTAAAAGTTGTAAGGAGGGCTTCTTTCTTTACACCCTTTATCTTTACAATTCTTTTTCATTCTTCAACCCCTTCAATGCTTACCAATACGTCATAACTAGCACCTTGTTGTGATTGTTCCAGTGCTAGCTTAAGTACTTGGTCGGCATTCAGCTACGTTCACAATCTTTCTCCATCTTTCCTAGGACTTCTAATTCTATCTAGGGAATTGTCCTTGGGAAGATTCCATCGGCTCTGATGAATCATTTGGACTAAAACCTATTCCTACCACCCTTTTGTCACCACATTCGTCGTGAATTAAGCGTGTTTTGGGAAAGTATAGCCACCATGAAAAATCATTGAAAATCACCTAAGATACTTGTGATATTGAAACCAAAAGTTTTGTACCTTAGGTGTTTTGTTCATCAAAAACGCTCCCCCTTAACACGTGCTTTACACATATTAAGTTGGATTATCGTTAAGTCTTTTTCATCTTTTAGCCAAGTATCATTTAAGTCTCCTTAATCCCATTTTCTCCCCTTATCCAAAATGTTAACCATTAATATTTGGGATATTGAATGGATTAACCGGTTTTTGGGTAAAAATGAAATCGATGTTTGGCCATAGAACATGTTAATGCTCCCCCTTAAATTAATAAGGGATATTTGTAGTGCTTTAGTATGATATATTTTGAAAGATTTAGAATCTCGTGAGAAATTCTTGAAAAATTATCATACCTTAACACTACATCAAGCCGCAAAAGCACAATATTCACAAATATACATATTCACAATTGAAAACCAATATAAAGTGGACCTAAAATGTACGACCCATTAGATGGATCGTTACAGTAGCTTGTGGTGCACTAAATATGGTCTACCACCAACGAATCTTTCCAAGCTCCTCATCAATCTACGTTCACGGAGCTTTTGATCAATCTTCTTGATCACATACTTCGCCATCTGCCGATAACCCTGATGCCAATCCTCAGTCATCTCTGGTAAAGACCCACCCGAATTGAGATGATCCAACTTTCCTCTGACATAGATGAGAGTCCCATCACTGTACTTATAAAGCTCACCCACCCTCATAAACTTCATTAACCCTCGACCGTTCAAGTAGAAAATCCCGTAATTCGGAACAGAAATACCGGTATAGGGACATCTGTTGACATGTTGAGGTAACACTTGATTCACTGGACGGGTTAGGTTAAGCTTCCTTTGGTAGCTTTCGACTCCGAACTGAAGATCTTTAACTCGTTTCTTGATAACAACGCTTCGTGTGAACATACGAAGTGCTGTATTCAAGGCAATAATGTCTTCACGAGCAATATGGGTGAGTTGATCCCGGGTCATCATAAGCAACATATCTTCGATATCCTCAAGGCGAATGATATAAAAATCTCCCTGCTGGATTTTGTATTCTCTGTCATCCTCCCTTTTCAGACGAATCTCCGTCACATGAAAGTAGCCATTCTTGGCTTCAGTTTTCAGCCCTAAAATACTGGAGATGCGAATATCGGATCTAACGTTGCTTCCTGAATTGGCTAAGCAGCAACCCCTGTATGCCCTTTGGACTCGTTCGTCCCAATGAGATGCACCTATAACAGCATACATATCATAATTACGAGTTACCCTTGGGACCCAGAGACGGTTTACCTTTTCCTCGATCCAGGGTATTGTCCCCCAGTTGGCAGCTTTCAGCAAGGTCAAGGAGGTTGCGTACTTTGATGAACCCTTCAGAAGATACTCAAGATCATAGGTGACGAAGAAGTCGAGAGCAATCTGATTATCTTGAGAAGGATCAAGTGGAGGTGGATCTCTTTCTGATTCATGGAGGCCTGGCCTTTTAACGGTGTTAAGAGCTTTCAGGACCTCGTCAGCATAATACTCGAACTCCATTCGGGTTAACCTGGTTTTGGCGCGAATTCTCTTATCCTTCAGCGCTCTCTTCAACAAAGACGGAGTAACCGAAGTCTTATACTCATGAGCCAGAAATGCACATAAGTCAATCGGACTGCGGATACAGAGATATAAAACATCTCTGTCAGCGTCTGTGATTGGATCATATTGCGCCGCTGCCGTGATCCAAGCCTGTGGCGGTGCAGTCTCGTCAATCTCCAACGTGTCTGCCCAGTCCCGTGTGCTTGATTCAGGAACAGTAGATTGTGGTTCTTGTTGTAGAGGAGTAGAGATATGAACACGTGCTGGTTCTGATTCAGGCATCTCAGCGGTGTCAAGAACGGGTGAGTGTTGTGCAGCTTCAGGTTCAGTTACCGATTCTGCAATCACAGGAGCAACAACAGAACTAACAGGGTTAGTGGTAACAGGTATAGACACAGCAATAGATGTACCAGGAATTGATGATGCCGTAGTAGCATTCACATCATGACGCCACTTGGATCGTCTTGATTCCGTGGAAGTAGATTTTTCCTTTGCTGCTGCATCTTTCTTAGACTTGGTTCCAGACTTAGAAGGTTTCTTTGTGTTGACAACCTTATCCCCCTTTTTAGGCTGTGTACCATCATCATCCTTATCGCTATCCTCGTTGCTCCCCTTAGCACTTTCCTCATTACCATCACCACCATCATCACCATCATCATCATCATCATCATCCTCATCATCATCACCATCATCGTCATCGTCATCATCCTTTTCTTCTTCTTCTTCTTCTTCACCTTCTTCTTCACCAGTACCCTCTTCTTCTTCACTTTCTTCCCTTTCTTCCTCAGGCAGAATGTGGTATGGTACCACACTTCCAAACGTTTTAAATAACCTATCATCCTCCATGATAGCGTCATTCAGGGATTTGTAAAGAGCCCGTTGAATCCTAGATTTATCAAACGATCCAAGTTCCCTCATACGAGCTTTGAGAATCTTCTTTAATTCAAAATCCGTCAAGTCATAGGCAATTTTGTAGGCGGATTCAGAAGGATTGGATGACTTGATCATCAAGTTATCAGCCGCGAGTGTCTTCAACTCATCACGCAGTTTAGGCATAATGGATTCAACGGATTCTTTCACTCTCTCTTCAACAGAAGCTTCAAGTGCTTCTTTTTGCTCCTTGTATTTATCCCTCATCGCTTGAAGTCTCGTGATACGTGCAGCATGCTTATCAGCTTCAGCCTGCTTAACCTGAGCTAGTTCTTCTGCATGAGCTTTTCGTGTTAACTCCATCTCTGCAGCGAACTTAGCAAGCATCTCTTCTTGGGCTTTCTTAGATGCTTCTTCACTTTGAGCTCGTCTATGTAGCTCTTTGCGAAGTTCATCCATCTCTCTTTTGTGATTATCCGTATGTTTATCCAACATTTCTGCCATCACAAATGCAGCCATTGTAGACGATGCAGAGCTGCTCTGGGTTGGTTGAAGAGGCTCGGTTGTAACTACAGTACTGATAATGGGAGTTATTGGAGGTGGAAGAAATGGTGTTGAAACCGGTCGGGTTGGTAAGGGTTGTATTGGTGGAGGTTGAGTTACTAAAGGTTGAGTAGGTACCATGATAATAGGAGCACCGGACTCCTTTTCAACACTTGCTGAAACTGGGATGGATGTCTCCTTCGAAGTAGAATACCGTTCAGGTGATCCAAACTCATAAACATCCTCTGGCTCTTCGTACTCTTCTTCAATATTCATCTGTGCGCCCGAACCACTACCGCCCGTATCTCTCCTACTCCTTTCAATAGCTATCTTCATTGACTTTCTCTCAGCCTTGTTAAGAGTAGGATCATCAACATCTTCTTCGTCGTGAAGAACTAACTCATCAACCGTACCCTTTCCCTTCTTAGCCTCAGTCTTCTTCTTCTTGGTTTCGGGTTCAGGTAAATCAGCTGCTTGCTTGCGTTTACCTTTACTCTTGACCGTAGTAGACGAATCTTCTCCAGTCTGAAGGCTTGCTTTTAGCTTCTTGATTTCTAGCAGCAGTAGCTTGTAATCAGCAGAACCTTTAATTTTATCCGTCAGAAGATAATCGGGAATAGGACCAGGAATCACACCACCAGATGGTCCTTCATGCCTTAGATCTACAGTATGATCAGCCTCTTTAGTGTGATGACGGCTTGCTGCACGCCTATCAATAGTAACATCATTCTTCATACAATAATTAATGATAAGCTTGATAAACCGAGGGTAAGGAAAGAAGTTATTCTTCAGCTTCTTGTTTTGGAAGAGTTGAAAGGTGAATTCTTCCCACAAAAATAATGCATAATCTGCATTTGCGCCTTTATACATTCCATGGAAGATGTTCATAATAGGACTGCGCAAAGCATCATGCCCACTTGTTTTCGGTGTAAGACATCTACTGAGAATACCCAACATTGCTCTCCAAGGTTGTCCTACTTAGCAGTGGTAAACTCAGACGCAACTCGTATGTCAGGACATCCAAGAGCATCGAACATCTCCATGAGTTCATCTTTGGTAGGATCCCTAGAAAATGCCATACCTTTGGGTGTATCCCGTATTCCAAAAATCTTGCGGAAATCTGAAACTGTAAGTGTCTGCTGCTTGTTGTCGAGAGTGAAGGTGATCTTGTTTGAGGTACTCTCCTTGGTAGCCCAAAACTCATACATGTAATCATAAGGCACCGAGGCAGTACTCCTTAAAGCATTCTTGAAATGAGAGTGATCAAGGATTGCTATGGCTACTTTAAATCGATGGTGAGTGGATTTTGAGACTTGCTTCAGCCGGTAATTGTTTGGTATGAACTTGAGTGTTCGTGCTTCGGCAATTGCGGCTGCTCGAGAGTCTTGGATTGCTTGTACTGTTGGATTAGTCATCATATCTACTTAAGATAAGACATGAAAGGTTGATGCACAAAAATATATAGATATGTATCATTATTACTTCTAAGCATAACACATTTCATAACATAATTCAACAAGTACTTATAACAGGCAAACACTATTAATCAAACAACTCTTCATCCGGAACTTTCCTTCATTCGAAACTCTTCATTCAGAAGTCCTTCATTCGGAACTTCTTCATTCGGAAGTTCTTCATTCGGAACTTCTTCATTCGGAACTTCTTCATTCGGAAGTTCTTCATTCGGAACTTCTTCATTCGGAACTTCTTCATTCGGAAGTTCTTCATTCGGAAGTTCTTCATTCGGAACTTCTTCATTCAGAACTTCTTCATTCGGAACTTCTTCATTCGGAAGTTCTTCATTCGGAACTTCGTCATTCGGAACTTCTTCATTCGGAAGTTCTTCATTCGGAACTTCTTTCATTCGGAAGTCCTTCATTCGGAACTTCCTTCATTCGGAAGTTCATCCGGAACTTCCTTCATTCGGAAGTTCTTCATTCGGAACTTCTTTCATTCGGAAGTCCTTCATTCGGAACTTCCTTCATTCGGAAGTCCGTTCGGAACTTCCTTCATTCGGAAGTTCATCCGGAACTTCCTTCATTCGGAAGTTCGTTCGGAACTTCCTTCATTCGGAAGTTCGTTCGGAACTTCCTTCATTCGGAAGTTCGTTCGGAACTTCCTTCATTCGGAAGTTCGTTCAGAACTTTCCTTCATTCGGAAGTTAGTTCACCATGTTCATCCGGAACTTCTTAAACGCAGCCTATGATGATTATTCTAAGCGTGATTTGGGAGTTTTAAGGCATGCTAAGGCAACATAACATCTATCTAAGGACATTCCGAGTATAACCCACCTAAAACCCCTAATTAATTGATCCCAAATTAGGCAAACGAACCCTAATTTGATAATCTTAATTCAAACGAATTAATTAAGTGGATTTCAATGATTTAAACGAATTAATGATCAAAGATTGATGCTTATTACCTTTTAAATCGAATGAACTGAGTTGATTGATTGAAAACGAAAGTTTTTGGGAGCTTGTGTGTGTTTTAATGGCGGAAATTAAACAAACAGTGAATAAGATAAGCTAAAGGGACGGGGGATATGGATTTGAATTAGGTCAAATTTTACAACTTTCAACAAATATCACCTTAAGTCCCTATACTCTTCTATTCTTTTCCTTTTTGGTTCTTATCTTTTCATTTTTCCTAACCATTATTAAATTTCGCCAACTTAACCTTCACACAACTTAAGCATCATAACCTATTAGCAAATCTCCAAGATCTTAAAGCAAATTCTATCACATTGAGCGAGCACTAGTCGTATTCTAAAGCAAGACCACTCGTTAGCCAATTAATTTTCCACAAACACTTTTGAAAATCGTTTTGATGACGAAGATGATTTAATATTTTCTCCCCCTTAAACGATGACCCGTTTTCTATTTAAAGAGCTGTAGTCATTGTTTAAAGAGTCAAATATTGATAAAAGCATTTCCAATTGATGTTTTGAAAAGATTGATTCGTGGTAGCAATAAGATTTCTCTTATTTTGACAAATTAATGCACTGAGACGTACACTAACTCGTGTTAGACCAAGTTGTAAAGTAAACTTGATCCCTTTGCATGATTTGGCTTGTAAATCATGCCCGAGAAAATTAATTCCCGTTGTGAGCCAACGTTTTCCAAGGAAATACGTGACTTTAATATGAAAACCTGGTTGCAGTATGAAATAACTACAAGCCATAATGGGCATGTTTTAAAAAATGTACAACTTTTATACGGACTCTATTTATGGCACCGTGTCAATATTGATCGACATTTCTAAGGCCGTAAATATTACCGTACTAAAAGACATGCCCGATTTAAAAACAAAAAATATTTTTGGTTTTTCTAGATTTTATAATTTTTATGGTTTTTCTAGGTTTTATATTTTTTATGGTTTTTCTTGGTTTTATATTTTTGTATTTTCTTTTTGTGGTTTATATATGTACGATAATATACATGATCATGAACAAAGGATACTCTGAATAGTTTACCACCACTATTCAACTGATTCTTCTGCCAATTCTTTGAGAGTCGCTGGAGTGAATGATTTCATGCCAAGCTTGTCGATCAAAAACTCGATTCGTCCTCGATCTAAGGCTTTGGTGAACATATCTGCCAGCTGATACTCAGTAGTGACAAAATACAGCTCGATCACTCCGTTCTCCACCTGCTCTTTAATGAAATGGTAGCGAATGTCTATGTGCTTGGCCTGGGAGTGTTGAACATAGTTGCATCAAAGGGCAATGGCGCTCTTGTTGTCACAATACATCGGGATTTTGTTGAAACCCAAACCATAGTCAGTTAGTTGTGATCTCATCCAAAGGACTTGAGCACAACAACCGGACATGGCGATGTATTCAGCCTCCGTGCTAGAAATTGCAGCGCTTTTCTACCTTTTTGAGGACCAACTGATCAATCTATCTCCAAGGAGTTGCACAGATCCAGAAGTGCTACGCCTCGTGTCTTGGCATCCAGCATGATCGGCATCTGCGTATGATATTAAAGCAATAGAGGAATCTTTCGGATACCATAGACCACGATGAAGTGTTCCTTTGAGATACCGAAAGATCCTTTTAACAACATGTAGGTGCTTTTCGGTAGGCCGAGCCTGATACCGGGCACACATGCATACAGCAAATTGCAAATCAGGCCTGCTAGCAGTCAGATATAGAAGGGTGCCGATCATCCCACGGTAAAGTTTTGGATCGACAATAATCCCATTCCTATCTTCATCTAACTTGGATTTGTCCACCATTGGAGTGTCCACGGGGTCACAATTTTCAAAGTTATACTTCTTTAAAGATTCTAGAGCATATTTGGATTGATTAATAAAGATGCCTCTGGGATTCTGAGAAATCTGTAATCCTAAGAAAAATGAAATTTTTCCCATCATTGACATCTGAAAGCGTGTGGACATTATCTTCTCAAAGCGATTTGACAATTCTATGTTAGTGGCAGCAAATATTATATCATCAACATAAATTTGTACTAGAATCATGTCGTTGTCCTCCTTGAGAGTGAATAGAGTGGGGTCCACCTTGCCTTTGGAGAAGCCTTCCGAGATGAGATAAGTTGAAAGGAGATCATACCACGCGCGTGGAGCTTGTTTCAACCCATAGAGAGCCTTCTTAAGCTTGTACACATGATTAGGAAACTCCGTGCTAACGAAACCATCCGGCTGACTAACATAGACTTCTTCCCTTAGTTCACCGTTCAAAAATGCCGTTTTCACATCCATTTGATAGACGATCATGTTCATATGAGCAGCATACACAAGGAATAGTCTAATGGCCTCCAATCTTGCAACAGGAGAAAAAGATTCTTCAAAGTCTATACCCAAGGCTTGTTTATATCCTCTAGCGACCAATCTAGCCTTATTCTTCAATACTGCACCCATCTCATCAAGTTTAACCTTATAAACCCACAACAAAGTAAGGATGTTAACCTTGTCAGGGAGAGGAACTAATTCCCATACTTCAAGTCTTTGGAATTCATTTAGTTCCTCCTGCATGGCTTCAATCCAAGATGATTGAGTCATAGCCTGCTGCCAATTTTTAGGTTCAACTTCAGAGAGAAATGCATCAAAGTAGCAATAGAGTGCACTCTCTTGTAATTGATGGCGTGTAGATACTGGTCGATCTAGATCTCCAATGACATTCCTAATTGGGTGATCTTTTGTCCATTTAGTGCTATGAATTTCAATCCTAGGTGGTCTGGAGTGAACAATAGAAGGAGCTTCTTCTGAGGTAGACGCGGCTGAAGGGTTTTCAGGTATCGCTACACCAAAGAAAGGAAGCTCTTGTTGATGAGCATATTCCAAATCGTGATCAATAGAATCCTCTTCAACATCATTAGGCACAAGTAAGGGTGACGATTCAGGTGTAGTTTGAGAATCACTTGGTAAAGGTGCATCCGGTTCAATGTTAATTGAAGATGCATTTGATAAAGCTTCATTAGCTTGAGCAACCACTTCAGGGATTGGAGCGATTACTACAGATGCTGGAACTTCATCATTCGGGGGATCAAAGAATTCATCAAACAACGGTTGAAACAGTTTATCCCACTCGGGCCTTGTTGGTGGTAAAAATGATGCAGAAGTAGGATTATTGGGAACTAATCCGGAACTAATAGCACCGGTTCCCATCTCATGAAGCGCGGGTTCAGAGCTGCGTTGCTCAGAAGCCATCGCTGTCAGCTCATCGAAATTTGCGTCCATAGTTTCTACAATCTTACCAAGACGACGGTTGTAAATTCGGTATGCTTTCTTGGAGGGTGAGTAACCAATGAAAATACCTATATCGGCTTTCGTTGAAGTTTGCCCAAGTTCTCACTATTAATGTTTGGATAACAAAGAGCACCAAACACATGAAAAAATGAAACATCGGGTTTACGGTCATGTAGAAGCTCGTAAGGTGTTTTTCCATGGCGTTTCCGAATGATAGAACGGTTTTGGGTGAAACATGCAGTAGATATAGCTTCTGCCCACAAGAACAGTGGAGCGTTCGCATAAATTAGCATAGTCCTAGCAGCTTCCATAAGCGTACGATTCCGTCTTTCAACGACACCGTTTTGTTGTGGAGTGCGTTCAACGGATGTTTCATGTGAAATACCAACATCTTCATAGTAAGCACGAAGAGTCTGGTTGACGAACTCTGTTCCATTATCTGTACGAATACGGCGGACAGTAGTATTCAAACGTACCTGAATGAATTTCAGAAAAGTGATGATAGCCTTCGGTGCTTCATCCTTTGTACGTAGAAATCTAACCCATGTAAACCTGGAGAAATCATCCACAATGACAAGAATGAATTTCTTACCGCTCACACTTTCAGTTCTCATTGGCCCACATAGATCCATATGTAAAAGATGAAGTTTTTCTTGATTGGTGTCTTCAGCTTTGGGCTTGTATGATTTCTTGGTACTTTTCCCCCTTGAACACGCGGAACAAAAATGGTCCTTGTGAAATTTGAGCTTAGGAAGACCACGAACTAATTCGTTTTTAGCCAGATGATTAATAGCATCAAAGTTGAGATGAGATAATCTGCGATGCCATAACCATGACTTGGTCTTAGATGCTTTAGAGAGAAGACATACTGGAGAGGCGGCCATCATGTCTTGTAGAGACAACGTATAAAGATTTGCACCACGAGAACCCTTCAACAAGTCTTTTCCTTCCAAGTTGCGGATGAAACAAGTATGTTGTCGAAAAGCAACCTCTAGGTTGGAATCACAAAACTGTCCTACTGAAAATAAGTTATGACCAAGACCTTCTACATAGTATACCCTTGAAATCGTAACGTTTCCAATCTGATATTCACCATACCCCATTATCTTTGCTATATGATCATTACCGAATTTAACCGTACCAAGAAACTTGCTGACGAAATTTCAGAGCATCGAGCGATCTCCGGTCATATGCTTTGAACAACCGGAGTCCAAATACCAGAGGATGATTTGGACCACCTGAAAATATCACCACACGAAGACAATGTAGAGGTATCGGAATCTGAATGTTCCTTGTTATTAGCAGGTACATATTTAATAATCTTAGATTTGCTAACTTTAGGTTTCTTAGATTTCCTAGCCTTCTTCTTCCTAGTTGGTGGTGTAGATTCTAGTTGGCTTAAATCCTGAGGTATTTCTTTACTGATAGGCACTATAGTGGGGACTGTCCTAATTAAAGGGCGTTGTTTCCATACTGTAGTGCTAGTGTGCCTAACTAAAGGACGCTCAGACCTAACCTCAATGGATGCATTCCTAGTTAAAGGGCACATTTTTTCTATTTAATGTAAAGGTCCTACCAGTGGGACGCCATTGCCATCCAACTTGGGCACGAGTTCTACCAATTGGCTTCCATTCAAGATTATTCCTAATGGCATTCATTTCATTCACATGATCAATAAGACACAAATCATGACGTTGGGAAAACATACATTCATTACAATTCCAACAATTCAAATTAGAATTCACGAATGGTTTAGGCTTCTGCACAGGCGCAGAGCTTTTAGTCTTAACATGATTCTTTTTATTTAAAACTGAACTAACATTCCTATGGTGAGCTTCTACTTTCTTCTTGTTGGTACTACTAGTGGAGGGCTTGATCTTATCTTTCTTGAGTGGCGATCCTTTAGCCTTAGTAGACTCTTTTACTCCTGTAGAAGGCAAAGTGGGAACATTAGCAACAGATTTTAAAGGTGCCTTACTTGATGGTGCCAATGATGGTTTTGCTCCTGGGGTCTTATTGAATGGAGTTACAGCAATGGGTCTATTAGTGAGTAGTGCAGAACCTGGCTTACCTATGTATTGCAAATATGCTAAGCAATATTGAACTCGCTTAATATATTCATGAGCCGAATAATAGTAGCTACTTGAGGGATCTAAGGCATAAAGATCGTCTAAAATATCCCTAACAAGATCTACATGCTTAATGGCATTCCTCATATAATCATCGTAGGTAACCGGGTTTTTCTTATGGAGCGGGTTCTTATAAAGCACTACTGACTTGGTTGTTGGAGCACTAGAGGACGGTGCAGAGTTGGTAGCTAAGTTATTAACAGCTTCTTGTCGGGTGAGAAGAAGTGTCTCCTTTAACTCGGCCAAAACCATGTTTTTGTCAATGAGCATGATGTTTAAGTCAGAGATTTCCTCACATTTTTGGTTCAATTGTTCAACATAAGATTGTTGCTGTGCCGCATTAAAAGCGAAGCGTTCTTCTAGTGAACCATAAAGTTTGGACATTCCCTGTCTTGCACGATCCATCTCCCCTAGAATAGACGAAAGTCTAATTTCTAAGTCATGGTTTTTTGACTCTGCGGCCTCTAGTTCCAATTTTAGTGTTTCATTTGATGACACATCTCACTTCAATCTCATAATCTCTTCCTCTAATGCATTAACTATTGCAATCATCTTGTCACTCGTCTCAACACCATTTTCACAACTATTTGTTATCAAAAGATCCTCATTTTGAGTTTGTTGTTTTAATTCTAAAGATATACAATGTTGTTCTAGTTGATTAAAGCGTTTTGAAAGTAAATTGTAAGAATCTTGTAGCTTTAAAAACTCAGCGTTAGATTCGTGACAAGAATGATTATCTACCTCATTTACAGTATTAGCAACATTTATAGAGAGATCACAAACATCATCACATATATGCACAGCATCACAGTTAATCATAGCGGAAGTAAGCTCATTCGAATAATTAACATTTACAGTAGTAAGCACATCACACGAAATTACTTCGGACAAGAATCAGTCATATTCGGATAAAATCTTTTCCTTTTCAATTAGTTGTAGTTCGTAAGCGGTGTCCATTTCATAAAACACTTTTTGAACTTCTCCAATTTCAAACTCAAGATTTTCCTTAAGAGATGCAAAACTTCCTTTTAGATTTTCGACAAACGGATTGATCTCATTCTTAAACACCTCGTTCATGTGTTCGAAAGCCCATTCTCCGGCGTTTAGGCCATTTGAAGTCGTACATTCCAAAATGACCTTATCAAAATTAGTAAAGTATTGATTAATCTCTTGCAAGTTTAACCATACAGTGCTAACAGGTGGAAGATCCTTTGGAATTTCCTTAGAACCTTCCATATTGACAAGTGTAGGAAATGTACTAGGGTTTTCTTCATTTAACATGTAGGTTGGTGCTGTGATAAGATCTTTATCCATATGGAAGCGAATTCTAAAATCCGTTTTAGCAAGCTCCTGATTCATTTTAAAATAATCACAATCGGGATATTTTGTAAAGTTGTATGACCGATCCTCATCAACTAGATCCTTACTTGTGCGATCATCGAAAATAACAATCGGGTCTAAGACCAATCCTAATTGGGTTGCATTATAAAGTCTAGGACTATGGATCAAAGCTTGTTTTGCATACCGTGGGTTAGGGGGAAGGCCTTTTTGATGTGATAAGTTAAATTCTCTAAACGAAGCATCAAATAAGTGCACTAGTTGAGAAGCAGCATATTGTCTTAAAAGCAAATAATCTAGACTTCTAATCTTATTAGCAGCATTAATCTCCATTTCATTCTTCTTAGACTCGAGTAATTCAAAATCCGTTTGAAGTTTTTGAAAATTAGTGACCACTAACTCTTTTTCTTTAAGTTCGTTAGAAAGATTTGCTCTTAAGTTTTCAATTTCTTGCAAATGACCCATTTGTTTGTTTCGAAAATGATCATATTCGGGATTTGTTAGAACACTAGACGAAGGCACTAATTCCAAAGTGTGAACTTTCTCGTTGCTTAAGGCAAGCTCATCAGACAAATTCTTATTCTTAGCTAGGGTTTCTAAGAGTGCAGCATTCATTTGGCTAAGTAATGTAGCAGGAACCATGACCAAATCTTGTTGAGCAGGAGTATGCGTATGCGAAATGGCTCCCGGTTGTGATTCACTCAAAGTCTGGGGACTCACATTGATATTACTATCATTGATTGTCTCCTCATTTGAAAGACTCACCACCGAAGACTCATTCGAATCAGCACTCTCTTGCACAACTTGATGTGGTTGAATACTAGCATCAGTGGTATTATCAGTGGTATTAATAAGTACCTCAGATCTCTTTTCTGGCCCTAAGCTGGAGATAGTTGCCATAAGAGCTGCCTGTGCAGATTGAAGTTCATCACAGTCTGAGTCATACGCATCAAGATCATCTGCTTGGTATGCTGCATTCTGTGTGGTGACAACGTCTTGTTCAGCAATCCCTGGATCAGCAAGAAATGCAAGCTCCTCTTCATCAAGTTCCCTTCCTTGTGCCTGAGCATTCACCAGATAAATCTTTTCTGCAAACCACTGACCATCCCTTCTCGTCTTGGGTTTCTTGCAATCCATGGACATGTGACCATCTTCCTTGCAGTTGTAGCATGTAATCATTCTCAACTTGCCTGTGGAATTAGCCCGTGGAGGAGTGTTGACCATTGGAGCAGGATTGACCGTGTGTGCATTGGTGGTTGATGTAGTAGGTCTCCCCTGATAAGGTTGAATAGGTTGAACCATTACCCTGCCATTCTCAATAGTAGCTTGTTGGCGAGAATTGGATGAATTCCTCAGCTGATTGTTAGTAGGAGTTGATCCTCTAAATCCTCGTTTGCTTAAAGTCCTTGTGAGATAAGCAGACATAGTGGTTAACACTTCAACTGGGTCAGTTCCTTGTTTGAATACAGGAATGGGGACTTCCTCATCATCACAATACATTACTTGGTCTTGTTGAGCTGCATAATCACTAGAAGGAATACTCATGTGATCAGAGTAGCTTGATGGATATGTTGCATTCTCTTGATAAGAGGAATATGAAGGCTGAGCATAAGGTGCAATGCTTGCTGGGTGAGGTTGTGAAGCATATTGTGATGAAGGTGCATTAAACCGATATTGTTGTTGATGTGAGGTGGGTGGTTGCGGTAGAATCAAATATTGGGGGAAGGTTGGTGTCATGTAAGGTGATGGGTGATAGGCTTGATGTCCTAAGATATAAGGAGTGTTGTTGTGTGACAAGCTTGGTTGATTCGCCATCAAAGCTAAGGAATCAGGGTACATACCTCGAGGCGAACGGTGCATAATCACATGTTTCTCATGCTGCTGAAGAAAAGCATAGAGTTGATCCAAATTTCACTTATGTAAATCCCTGGTTAACTTAACATCGGTAATATACTCACCCCATTCAGCTTGAGGTAAAGTATTCAAAAATTTGGTGTTAACCTGGAATGGAGCAATCACGAGATTGTATACATTCAGATCATTCATGAGAGTAGTGAATCTGAAGTAATAGTCGTGAAGCGTTTCCCCTGGGTTGTACGTGAATCTATCAAACAGATCATACAACTGACATTCCCTTTCCTGTTTGGTAAGAGACGTACCTTGTAGCAACACCTTTAGACGTTCCCATAAATCCTTTGCCACCGTATACTGACTTACCATCCGATAGATGTCATGTGGAAGAGCTTGGAGAATAGTTTGAAGAGCCTTTTCGTCTGCATCGGCAATAAGTTGTTGAGCTGGTGTAAGTTCTTCAAACTCCCTTGGTCGAGTCACATTGTTAACCACGATGGTACCATAGTCAAGTGGACCATTTAAAATTGACTTAACCATAAGCCTCCCATAAACCGGTTTTCCCTTAAGATAAGACATCATCCGGCCTTGCCATGCTTCAAAAACTTCTTTGATGAGCATTGGAGGGCGATTATCCGTTCCCGTAATGACGGAAATATCCGTAAGTGATGTCATCTGAGGCATTACTGAATTCAGATTCATTTTGTTCACTTCAAAGAGACAAAGATTATCGGTTGATCGAGCAGTGAAGTAAAGCTTGTGAATTGTGTTGAGTTTTTGTTGTAAGAAACCAAGATTAAATCCTCTAAAAAATCGTCGAAAAAACAAGTAAAATATCCCTTGATTCGGAACTTTTTGTTGATTCGGAAGATTTTGGCTTGGAATACCTTGATTCGGAACTTTTGGTTCGGAAGATTTGATCCGGAACTTTCCCTTGATCCGGAACTTTTCCCTTGATCCGGAACTTTCCTTTGATCCGGAACTTTCCTTGATCCGGAACTTTTGGTTCGGAACTTTCCTTGATCCGGAACTTTCCTTGATCCGGAACTTTTGGTTCGGAACTTTTTGATCCGGAACTTTTGTTGATCCGGAACTTTTTGATCCGGATGTTTTGGTTCAGAACTTTACTGGGTAAACAGAACTTGTTTCGTAATGAACAGTCGATCAAAAATGAAGATTAAACCCAGATTTTTACCAAATAACCCAAAAAGTTTTGTGATTTCTACAATAATAAGTAAAAACTAATACTTATCTACCAATCCCAATCACAAAAACACCAAAAACTCCAAGAATCAAGATGGATCTTCTTAAAGAACACTAATACAATCAAAAACTAAAAAACCACACAAATCATTACCTTAAATCACCCCATAGCTCTTGATACCAAATGTAGAATCTTGATAACCTATGAATCTATGAAGTGGGTTGATATTTTCTAGAGAGAGAAACTAGAGAGAGAAAGTGAGAGAAACTATGTGTCTTTTTATTCAAGTGAAAACAAGAAATGAACAACAACCAACCCCTTTCCATGGTGGAAAGGGGTTTTTATATCCAAGGCCTTATTTGGACTTGGGCCGGCCCATGACAAGCCCATGGGCCGGTTTCTTACTTAATTTAATAAGTAACACTAACTACGAGCTATTACAACATTAATAATATTGTGGAGTGACCGATACTTCTAATATACGTAAAAACGTATTTCTAACATTCCAATACAACAAATCTCCTTTATTCACTGCATCAAATATAGGATCAAATAACTCATGCTCATGCATCCTATGCATGCACTCCCAGATTACCCAATCCTTCTCCACACCATCCATGGTAGGAGGTTTTGCAGCAAACGTTTTCTTCAATATTTTCCACAGATCTTCTAAGTCTTCACTATCCAAAATTTGAAACATGACATCTAGACTTAGAAATGTCTGTGCTGTATTGTCAACCCTTGTAAGCTTCCACCAATTCCTCCCTTTGTGTTCATAAACAGCATATTCTATGATAGCAAACTTCTTTCCAAGTTCACTGGGTGAGATATCATCATTTTCCTACAGAATTAGCTGTTTATCAATTTCATCATTTGAAGGCCTTTGAGACTCTTTAGTAACTGTGCCCACTTTGTCCATTCTCTTGAGCCTTTTGGATGCTCTTTGTACATTAAGTACAGACTTCTCAATTTCTGGAAAACTTCCACCTGCTTGATGTAATGCCCCTGCTTGTGATGATGCACCTGCTTGGGCTGATGCACCTGCTTGTGTAGTTTCCAAAGTTGTTTCTCCAGCTTTTCTTTTCTTAGATTCCCTGGCTTTCTGTAGCATTTCACTTTGTCTCCTAAGATACTTAGCTTCCTCAGGAGTGTTGATAGTCATCCAATCCTCCACATCATACAATCTTAGGACTGGTCTGACTGCTCTTTTTATAGCTTCAAAACTCATATCTCTGAAGTCACCATCCTTCCACTTCCTATGTCTTTTAAGCAAAACTTTGTAATGTTCAAGTTGCCCTTTCTCTGAAGTCAAATACTTCTCTCTCTGAATTTGATTTGCCCTTCTTTCCAGATACTCAGTTTGATATTTGTAAACAAGGCAAGTCAACTCATACCTGTCTTCCAAAGGAGCATTTATTAACTCCTTCTCCCATTGATCAAGAAACTCTCCCACATGAGGTACCCTGTCATCTAGTTCTCTATGCATGATCTCAACCTGCTTGAGCATATCTTTGGGCCTCATCTTTTGCATCCTTTGGTCCTGCATATCCATCTCCTCTTGTTGTAGCCTGAGAGCTACTTGTGCATCATGTGCTTCTTGAGCCCTTTGCTGTTCAGGAGTTAGATGCTTGTATTTTCTCTTGGGCTGTTCCACCATGATTCCTTTTCCTTTGTCTTTTGGATCCACTGCTGGTGCTGGTTTCACTTTAGATGCAGGTTCTTTGATTGTAATCCCCTTCTGAGCTGGTTGCTTTCTGTTCTTTCTAATAAAAGTTTGAGTAATATTATTTGCAGGGGAATGACTTACAACAGTGGGATCAGCAATGGCAGGGGAAACTTTTGAAGCAGGGGCTTCTTCTGGATTGCCCATGGTGAGCAATGTTTGAGCAATATCTTCGGTTGCACTCCCCTTGTCACTTCCCTTATCAGCACTTCCTTTCTCCATCCCTTTCTCAGCACTTGCTATCTTTCCATGTACACCACCAGGATATGAATAGTACTCAGTAGACCCTTCTGTATGTGGAACTTCCTCCCCTTTGGAAGCATCCTCATCTGTTGAAATAATCAGTCTGGCCTTTCTCCTCCCCTCAAGAGTAGAAATTCTGGTTTCCAAGTTATTGATAATCAGGTCTTGCTTTTTGACATCTTGTACCAGTTGTGCATTCTGCCTTTTCAGACTCATACACATTTTCGTCAATTCTAAAGTAGTCAAAGGTTTCATACTGCTCTCAATCCTAGAAGGGAATTTCTCCCCTTTTTGGATATCATGGAGTGAGGGAGAGGACTTATTGATGGTGTCACTGTCCTGCTCACCCCTTGAGGATGAGACAGTAGTGGCAGCCAAACCCTCAGGTTGCTCCAAACCCTTGGAGACTCTCCTCTCTGCTGCTTGTGAAGATTCACCAGGCAAGGGAGACCTGGCAAACCTGGATTTAGATCGCCTTTCTTGTTGTGGATCAGCAGGGGGTAAAGGACTAGCAGGGTGTAGGTTTCTAGCAGGGGAATCAGAAGGTTGGTGTTTAGCTGTTTGATTCTTGGCTTCTTCCCGTCTGATTTGGTCCATCATAATTGTAGTGAGTGGAATGGTTTTGCCAGAAAACAGAGGTGATGGTGCAAGGAGTGTGGTGAATAGTTTTGTGGTATGTTTGGTTGCTGAAAAATAGTTTTTGTGTTTAATTGGACCATGATCACTCATATTCAGCAGAAGTTCTATAAACCTTGGGTACATACAAAACTTTGAGTTGCTTGAAACATTTTTAACCATTCCTTTAAAAATCATTTGAGAAAAACAATACTTCCTCCCTGTTGCAAAGCAGATCAGGGCAGAAGCCATCTCACTACCAAACTCATTAAAAGCAGTGGTTTTTGGTGACAAACATTGCAAAATTGTATGAATCAAATATTTCCAATGAGGGGCAAACTGGCCTTTAGCAAACTTACATTTTTTATTTTTAGAAAGTTTGTACCCCAATTTAACAAGACCTGCAAAAATTTCAGCCTCAGAAAAGTTGGTTATCCCATCCTCATCATCAAGGAGAAGATTCTCCCTGATGGAGGCAAGTGTAATCACCTTGGGATGACCATCAACAGTGCTTTGAATTGTAACCTCTCCATTCACTGTTTTGGTCATGGCTTTAGACCAGAACTGTTAAATGTGTGAGGTATAGATTCAAGGATTGATGAGAAGGGCCACTCTAAAGTATGATGACTTTAGAAAGGCCACAGCATCAGCAAACTCGGCTGGTTCATCATGTAGCAAAGCGATTTGGTTGTGATTAGCAGCAATTTTGAGAGTCATGATAAAGTTTGAAAATAGTTTGAAGGTTTATAAAGGTGAGAGGTAGGTGGGATTAAGTCGAGAGAGAGAGATGGACCTGCTGGTGAAGGGAATTAAGTTTTTATAGGCGAATTGAAGAGTTGTGATTGGACCAAAAGTTTCAAATTGCAAAAATATCAAAGATAAATCTTGATAAAAAAATAATTTATTTGAAATAATAAAGGAAAGATTACCAATCAGCGAAGAAAGCGCCTTAAATATCTTTTAAAAACAATAAAATATTCCTTAACCAAAATTTGTGCAAGCAGGCCCAACGGCTATGAACAGGGTAACGGTATTGTCGGTCAACGGTCAAACAGGGGAATGTTATGAAGGCAGGGGAAGCAAAAGATGAAAGCAGGGGAAACTTTCCTAGGGGTATTGTACTAGTCATGGAGATACCAATGCTAACTAGCTCTACTCTAATGCACACACTTGTATACACAAGATAGATACATAGAAACTCAAGAGTCCTCTATTCAGCAATGGTCCCAATACAAGAAGTCAATACATAAGTCCCCCTACACCAGGTTAACCCAAGAAAACATGCATACCCCAGTCACCATCCCTACCTTGTCCCTTACCTATGGTCAGTCAGTCTTGGCAATGTGTGCCACATATATGTATTTGAACAGCAAGCTGTTTAATAAAGAAATGTAAGCACTCACTACAGTGCCTCAAGGTTTCAGAGTTTTGACAAGCTTTGCAGCAAGTCCTCATTACCCTGAACCCTCACTCACCAGTGGATATGATCTAAGATCATATATGAGTATCCTAAGGATACCCTGAGTCCTAAAGGTGTGACCTAACCTCCCCTGAAACATAGAGTATATACCTGATCCACCAATGAGAATAGTATGCACCATATGAACCTCTGCATTGTTAGTCTAAAACCACATATAACCACTTTTGTAAAAAGAACACACCCAGCTTAAGAGAAAGATTCTCTTAGCAGGGGAATGAACCCCCAGCAGGGGAATCTGTGTTAAAAAGCAGTGGAATAAAAAGTGATGGAAAAATGGCCTAACAGTTATACAACAACAGCAGTGAAGCAACCCTGATCACACAGGACAAAATAGACATCAGTTTTTAAGGGGTAACCATTCCAATACCTGTAACCAGATACTGAAACCTCCCTACTTCAAAAGCTTTTGTTAAAAGATCAGAAACATTAAGTTCTGTATCAATTTTCTCAGGGACAATTAGTCCTTTTTCAAAACAATCTCTGATAAAGTGATGTCTAATTTCAATGTGTTTAGTCTTGCTATGAAAAACAGGGTTCTTAATAATGCAAATGGTGCTGTTGTTGTCAATGAATATCTTGGTTTTAAGAAAGGTATACCCATAATCAAGCAGTTGATTTTGCACCCAAAGTACTTGACCACAACATGCAGCAGCTGCTACATACTCAGCTTCAGTTGTGGATGTTGCCATGATGGTCTGCTTCTTACATTGCCAAGATATAAGTCTGCTTCCCAAAAATTGGTATCCCCCTGTTGTAGATTTCCTATCATTGTTGTCACCAGCATAATCACTATCTGAATAGGCTATCAGCTCAAATGGTGACTCCTTTGGATACCAAAGTCCTAAGGTGGGATGACACTTTAGATACCTAAAAATTCTTTTCACAGCAAATACGTGACACTCTGTTGGTGACACCTGGTATCTTGCACATAAGCAGACTGCAAACATGATGTCAGGTCTTGAAGCAGTGAGATACATAAGAGACCCAATCATAGACCTGTAGTTCCTGACATCTATAGGCTTTCCAGGACCATCTTTACCCCATGGATGATCCTTGTCCATTGGAGTGGACACCTTCTTTCCATCAGACATGCCAAACTTCTTCACAATCTCAGCCACATATTTGTCTTGTGAGATAAATATCTCATCTTTCCGCTGCTGAAATTGCAACCCCAAAAAGAAGTTTAGTTCTCCCATGGCACTCATTTGGAATTTATCCTGCATCAGTTTGGCAAACTCTTTGCTAAGCATAGAGTTAGTGGATCCAAAAATGATGTCATCAACATAGACTTGTACTAGCAAAAGGTTACCCTTTTGTTTCTTGGTAAACAGGGTCTGATCAATCTTCCCCCTACTGAATCCATTGTCTAAGAGATATTTAGAGAGAGTACCATACCAGGCTCTGGGAGCTTGGTGAAGTCCATACATAGCCTTTTTCACCTTGTATACTTTGTCCGGATGTTCTGGGTCTTCAAACCCTGGAGGTTGCATAACATAGACTTCTTCATCAATGGTTCCATATAGGAAGGCACTTTTCACATCCATTTGAAAAACAGTGAAGTCCATGAATGAGGAATAAGCAAGGAATAATATAATGGCTTCAATCCTGGCTACTGGAGCAAATACCTCTTCATAATCAATTCCTTCTTCCTGAGTATACCCTTGTGCCACTAGTCTTGCTTTGTTCCTGACAACTATTCCCCTTTCATCTTTTTTGTTCCTGAGTACCCACTTTGTCCCAATAGGCCTTGCCCATTTGGGACAATCTACCAGAATCCAAACCTCTTGTATGTCAAATTGTAAGAGCTCCTCTTGCATGGCTTCAACCCAGCTTGGGTCATTTATAGCCTGAAAAATCTTCTTTGGCTCTTCTTGTGACAAAAATGCAGTAAAAAAACAACATTGTATGTTGTCATGATTGAACTTCATGGTGATGTTAGCAATGAAGCTGTGCTCCTTTGCTGTGTACCTTGTATGTCTAGGGGCTTCAGGATTACCAATGATTTGAGAGATAGGGTGATCCTTATTGATTCTGTAGGTAGGCTGCATGATTACTTCTGTTTCATCTTCTTCCAAATCAGAATTGATGGGGCTATTTTGATTAGGAAAGAAGTCCTCAAAAGAACTTCCAAATGATACAACATGACCTAGAGATGGGTGCTGGTGAGCAGAATGAAGCTCTGAGTAACTAGGACCTCCACTCTTGATGATTCTACTTCCACTGCTGGATATAATAGGACCATCAGTTATGGGTGTAGATGATGAAATGAGTGGGATTCTCTTTCTGCATCATTAGTATCATTAGCAACAGGATCCTTTGTGGAAGAGGAAGCAATTGATCTAGCAGGGGAATCCCAGATTCCACTGCCTTCAGTTATTCCGCTGCTTTCAGGAGGTGACATAGCAGGGGATGAGATTGGCTGTTCTTTTCCTAGAGAAGAATTATCTTCTTGAACATCAGCTTCAATAGGAAACAATGAGGGTACATTCATGTACCTCAGAGGTGACTTCTCTGCATCAGTTGTTTCTTGAGTACCTGAAATGTTAGTGTTCTGCAAAGAAACAGGTACATAATTCATAGACTTTGAAAGTACTTCTATATCAAAGAACCAGTCAGGACCTGTTTGAACATCTTCAGGTTTGTCCTCAAGAAAGTTCACATGAAGATTTTCTGTGATTTTGCTTGTCTTCTTGTTGAAGACCCTATATCCTTTGCTGTTTAATGAATAACCCACAAAGTATCCATCATCACCCTTTTCACTAAACTTACCTAGATTGTCAATAGTGTTCAAGATGATCACATGACATCCAAAAGGTCTGAAAAAGTCAATTAAAGGAGGTCTTCCATTGAACAACTGATAAGGGGTCTTGTTGTGTGCCTTAACCACCAAGGCCCTGTTTTGTACATAACAAGCAGTGGATACAGCTTCAGCCCAAAAGATAACTGGAAGTTTGGAATCAGACAGCATAGTTCTTGCAGCTTCAATGAGTGTCCTATTCCTTCTTTCTGCCACTCCATTCTGTTGAGGTGTTCTTGCAAATGCTGAATTGCCTCTTGATGCCTTTGTTTATGCAAAAAGAGTCCAGTTTCTGATTTCTGAACTCACCACCATTGTCTGATCTCATGGTGACTACCTTCATGCTTTTTGATAGTTCAATTTGATTGATGAACCCAATGAGTACATCAGCTGTGTCACTCTTCTCAAATAGAAAGAATGTCCATGTGAACCTTGAAAAATCATCAGTAATCACTAGGCAGTACCATTTCTTCATTATGCTTGCCACAGAAGTAGGACCAAAGAGATCCATATGCAGTAGTTCCAATGGCTTGGTGGTGGACATACTTGTTTTAGATTTGCAAGATGCTCTGTGTTGCTTCCCTTTCAGACAGGCAGCACAAGTATGTTCATTGGCAAAAGACTGTGAAGGAAGACCATGAACCAGATTATACTTTACTAGTTTGTTCATGTTCTTGACATTAAGATGACCAAGTCTTCTATGCCATTTCTTACATTCATCTACTGAAGCTTTGGCAATGAAACATGTTTCATTGTCTTGGAGAGATATGTCCTTGAGATCAATTGTGTACATATTCTTCTGTCTTGGTGTTCTGAGTACAATAGGAGTGTCTGGTGGCAAGACAAACTCCTTTCCTAACACCAAGCATTTAGTGTCAGTAAACAAGACAAAATTCTTGTTATCAGTCATCTGTGACACACTGAAGAGATTGTACTTGAGTTCTTTCACCAAGTATACATTATCAAAGGTCATCCCATTAGTGACAATAGTTCCTTTTCCTGCTATAGTTCCATGCCCATCTCCAAAAGAGACACCATCATTATCATGTAGGGGCACAAAGTTAGACAGGTAAGCTTTTTGTCCAGTTATACTTCTTGAGCATCTGCTATCCCAATATGCTCTATCATCCCTTGTCTTCTTTGTCACCTGCAAAAAGAAAAACAAATTAGTTTTTCTTGGGGACCCAAGCCATTACAGACTTGGATCTACCTCGTGTATCAATGTAGGATAGCTTATCAAAAACTAAAGATACACCATTAGATTGAGTACCCCTTTTGGGTACCCACACCCAACGAGTTGAGGCTTTCACAGCTTTTCCCCATCTTCCCATGTTCCTAGAAGGCAAAATTTTGCTAGCAGCGGATACCCCAGTTTTAGCAGGGGAATCCCTATGCTTAGCAGAGGGAACCCACCTTTTGTTTTGGCCTCTATTCATGTGTTGGTAAGGTCTAGATCCAGATCTATATGCATTCTGAGGTGTTGGGATGGTCACAGAGGTGCTGGGCTTGGTGTGAACATCATTCTCCTTTCTAAGTGCAGGAACAACATATTTGTCAGTCACCCTGTTTCTCAAGGCAGGGGCAACATACTTGGCAGGGGAAAAGGATTTTGCCCCTGCATTTAGGAGAATGGTTTTAGGTTGCATATCCTTTAAGGGATTTGCAGCCACCATCTCCATTGGTGCCTTACACTTTTGATAAGTGTGTTCAAAACTGCCACATGTGAAGCAGGGTTTGGTGTTAATCACAAAGTCTTCTCCTAATTGGTGAGACTTTTGGTCATTCCAATTTCTTTGATTACCTCTTACAGTCCTGTACATACCAGCATATTTAATGGTGGACTTAGGAGACTGTGATCTTGACCTAGATTTGGGAGAGCTGCTCTTAGAGCTAGAGTCACTACCAAAAATTCCTTCTCTTGAAAATAGAACAGGGTTATCAATTTTCCATTGTTTTAAAGCAACCTGTTCCTTTTCAAAATCCCTAATAGCACTAGTTTTTACTAGGGACTCTTTAGTATCAAGATTATTAGGTATATAAGCACTTAGGTCAAACTCAATATCATCCTGTTTTTGAAAACAAGGGAGACCAGTCCAGGACAGGTCTTTTCTAGGAAAAGGTGCATGGATGTTGGCAGGGGGTGGGGGTATGGTGGCATGCTCATTTTTAATCCCAAACCCTGTTTTGTCCCTAGGAGATTGACCAATTTCAACTGCTTTGGTTAAATCTTTTGAAGCTTTTCCAAATTTTTCAACAGTTTCCTCATCTATCTTTTGGTTAGCTTTGAAAATTTCAAGTTCAGCAGTCAATTCTTTTATAGATTGGTTATTCTCCTTGGCATCTCTTTCTAGAATCACAATGTGATCCCTATAATCACTTTCTCTTTGCTTAAACTCTCTTATGGTGGACTCTAACTGTTCTAAAGCACGTTTATAATTATCAAGATCATTATCACAATTAATATAATCAGCTTTTACCTTTCTGATTTGATCATTCAAAGACTCAGTATTTTTCTGTGACAATCCGTCAATTTCAGGTCGTTGTTTTAATCTCGACTATTAAGTATCATATATTTATTTTAATGAGAATTTTAAATTATCGATTAACCGAGAAGGTTATGGCTTGAAACTTAACGTAAGAATGTCGTTTCGATGAAGACCGACAAGAAAAACATTAAGTATCGATAATATATTCTCAAATTTATCATATGAATGATTTTATTATATTTATTTTCATTTCTCGTATTTTGCGTTTTAACGAATGACGAGAACTACGAATGATCGCGATACCGACGGATGCCCAAAAATTTACGTTTTATTATCGATTGTCTCGATATTTAATATTTTCGACGTTTTCGATTTAATTACGTTTTAAGTCGTGTCGAAGTTATATTATTTTATTTTTGAAACGTTTTAACTTTTAAAAAGTATTTTTACGAAACCCGAGTCCCGTAAATATTTTCAAAATGTAATTTTTACATTTTCTACCCTTACAACTATTTAATTGTATTTTGGATTAAAACTATGCAAAATTGGCAAAACAAGCCCCTCCACCCCACTATATAAGGTTTTTCCACTATCAAATTTCATTATAAAATTCATTTTAACAAAACAAAAAAAATCTCTCTCCTTGTTCTTGCTATTTCCGTCCCAAAACACAACACCAAACCCTTTGATTTTTCAATTTTTACTTTGAATCCATAAAAACTAAAACATATCCCATGTTGCAAATTTGATGGTGTTCATTTTGGTGTAATTTTTACACACATGCAAGAACTTTCAACTTTTGATGAAGAACAAGGGTGTTTGATCTATTTCTATGCTTGTAAGTAGTGTTAAAATTATTATATTTAAAATTTTGAGTGCTTGCATGTATAATTTTTGAGTGGGTAATTTTTGAATGATTATTCTAGTGTGTTATGGGTTAGATAGATGGATGAGGATGATTGTAGGATGATATTAGGAGTATAAGATTGGCTAAAATTGATTGAACGATTGATTTAACATGATTTTTAAACATGTGTTTTAGACCAGTAGGTAAAAGGTAATTTTCGAAAATCGTTCTTCATTCGGGACTTCCTTCATCCGGAAGCTCTTCATTCGGAACTTCCTTCATCCGGAAGTTCTTCATTCGGAACTTCCTTCATCCGGAAGTTCTTCATTCGGAACTTCCTTCATCCGGAAGTTCTTCATTCGGAACTTCCTTCATTCGGAAGTTCTTCATTCGGAACTTCCTTCATTCGGAAGTTCTTCATTCGGAACTTCCTTCATTCGGAAGTCCTTCATTCGGAACTTCCTCATTCGGAAGTTTTTCAGAAAAAATCCTTCATTCGGAAGTTCTTATCCATGTTCATCCGGAACTTTTACAAACGAAACTCAGATGATTATTCTAGCGCGTTTGTGAGTTTCTAAGGCAAACTAAGGCATTTAAACATCATATCATACTAATCCGCACAAAACCCACCACAAATCCCTAGTTAATTAACCCTAATTTAATCATAAACCCTAAGTGGATTAAAGTGATTAATTGAGCACTGTTAACAGAATTATATGATAAGTAAGGTGGATTTAGAAGTTAAAATATTGATGTATATACCTTATTTAGTCGAAAGAACAGGAAGGATAAATAAGCGAATGATTTTTAGATCGTGTGTGTGAGATTCAACAATGGCGGCAAAGTGTGTGTGATACAGTGAACATGAATAGTGAGGGGCGGGGGGTTTTGTTTTTTGACTTAGGTCAATTTTTGCCTAGTTTCATTAAATATCACCTTTAGTCCCTCTATTATCTATTCTTTTCCTTTTTGTTTCTAACTTTTTCATTTCACTTATCCCTTGTTTAACTTACACACAACTTAGCAAACGCAATCTATTAGCATATCTCCAATATCTAAAAACAATGCCTATCACTTAGAACGAACACAAGTTTTATTCTAAAGCAAAACCACTCAAATACCATTTAGCCATTAATTTTCACAATCACTTGTGAAAAAATCAATTTTAATGACGAAGATGATTTAATATTTTCTCCCCCTTAAACGATGACCCGTTTTCTATTTAAAGAGCTGTAGTCATTGTTTAAAGAGTCAAATATTGATGAAAGCATTTCCAATTTATGTCTTGAAAAAATTTGATTCGTGGTGTCAATAAGATTTCTCTTATTTTAACAAATTAATGCACTGAGACGTACACAAATTCGTGTTAGACCAAGTTGTAAAGTAAACTTGATCCCTTTGCATGATTTGGCTTGTAAATCACGCCCGAGAAAATTAATTCCCGTTCTGAGCCAACGTTTTCCAAGGAAATACGTGACTTTAATATGAAAACCGGGTTGCAGTCAGAAATAACTACAAGCCATAATGGGCATGTTTTAAAAATGTACAACTTTTATACGGACTCTATTTATGGCACCGTGTCAATATTAATCGACATTTCTAAGGCCGTAAATATTATCGTACTAAAAGACATGCCCGATTTAAAAACGAAAAATATTTTTGGTTTTTCTGGATTTTATAATTTTTATGGTTTTTCTAGGTTTTATATTTTTTATGGTTTTTGTTGGTTTTATATTTTTGTATTTTCTTTTTGTGGTTTATATATTTACGATAATATACATGATCACGAACAAAAGGATACTCTGAATAGTTTACCACGACTATTCAGCTGATTCTTCTGCCAACTCTTTGAGAGTCGCTGGAGTGAATGATTTCATGCCAAGCTTGTCGATCAAAAACTCAATTCGTCCTCGATCTAATGCTTTGGTGAACATATCCGCCAGCTGGTACTCAGTAGTGACAAAATACAGCTCGATCACTCCGTTCTCCACCTGCTCCTTAATGAAATGGTAGCGAATGTCTATGTGCTTGGCCCGGGAGTGTTGAACATAGTTGCAGCAAAGGGCAATGGCGCTCTTGTTGTCACAATACATCGGGATTTTGTTGAATCCCAAACCGTAGTCAGTTAATTGTGATCTCATCCAAAGGACTTGAGCACAACAACCGGACATGGCGATGTATTCAGCCTCCGTGCTTGATATTGCAGCGCTTTTCTGCCTTTTTGAAGACCAACTAATCAATCTATCTCCAAGGAGTTGCACAGATCCAGAAGTGCTACGCCTCGTGTCTTGACATCCAGCATGATCGGCATCTGCGTATGATATTAAAGCAATAGAGGAATCCTTCGGATACCATAGACCACGATGAAGTGTTCCTTTTAGATACCGAAAGATCCTTTTCACAACATGTAGGTGCTTTTCGGTAGGCCGAGCCTGATACCGGGCACACATGCATACAGCAAATTGCAAATCAGGCCTGCTAGCAGTCAGATATAGAAGGGTGCCGATCATCCCACGGTAAAGTTTTGGATCGACAATAGTCCCATTCCTATCTTCATCTAACTTGGATTTCTCCACCATTGGAGTGTCCACGGGGTCACAATTTTCAAAGTTATATTTCTTAAGAGATTCTAGAGCATATTTGGATTGATTAATAAAGATGCCTCTGGGATTCTGAGAAATCTGTAATCCTAAGAAAAATGAAATTTTTCCCATCATCGACATCTGAAAGCGTGTGGACATTATCTTCTCAAATCGGTTTGACAATTCTATGTTAGTGGCAGCAAAAATTATATCATCAACATAAATTTGTACCAGAATCATGTCGTTGCCTTCTTTGAGAGTGAACAATGTGGGGTCCACCTTGCCTTTGGAGAAGCCTTCCGAAATGAGATATGTTGACAGGAGATCATACCACGCGCGTGGAGCTTGTTTCAACCCGTAGAGAGCCTTCTTAAGCTTGTACACATGATTAGGAAACTCCGTACTGACGAACCCATCTGGCTGACTAACATAGACTTCTTCCCTTAGTTCACCGTTCAAAAATGCCGTCTTCACATCCATTTGATAGACGATCATGTTCATATGAGCAGCATACGCAAGGAATAGTCTAATAGCCTCCAATCTAGCCACAGGAGCAAAAGATTCTTCAAAGTCTATACCCAAGGCTTGTTTATATCCTCTAGCGACCAATCTAGCCTTATTCTTCAATACCGCACCCATCTCATCAAGTTTAACCTTATAAACCCATAACAAAGTAAGGATGTTGACCTTGTCAGGGAGAGGAACCAATTCCCATACTTCAAGTCGTTGGAATTCATTTAGTTCCTCCTGCATAGCTTCAATCCAAGAAGATTGGGTCATAGCCTGCTGCCAATTTTTAGGTTCAACTTCAGAGAGAAATGCATCAAAGTAGCAATAAAGTGCACTCTCTTGTAATTGATGGCGTGTAGAGACGGGTCGATCTAGATCTCCAATAACATTCCTAATTGGGTGATCTTTTGTCCATTTAGTGCTATGGTTTTCAATCCTAGGTGGTCTGGAGTGAACAATAGAAGGAGCTTCTTCTGAGGTAGACGCGGCTGAATGGTTTTCAGGGATCGCTACACCAAAGAAAGGAAGCTCTTGCAAGTGAGCATATTCCAAGTCGTGATCAATAGAATCCTCTTCCACATCATTAGGCACAAGTGGGGGTGACGATTCAGGTGAAGTTTGAGAATCACTTGGTGAAGGTGCATCCGGTTCAATGTGAATTGTAGATGCATTAGATAAAGGTTCATTAGCTTGAGCAACCACTTCAGGGATTGGAGCGATTACTGCAGGTGCTGGAACTTCATCAGTTGGGGGATCAAAGAATTCATCAAACATCGGTTGAAACAGTTTATCCCACTCAGGCCTAGTTGGTGGTAAAAATGATGTAGAAGTAGGATTATTGGGAACTAATCCGGAACTGATAGCACCGGTTCCCATCTCATGAAGCGCGGGTTCAGAGCTGTGTTGCTCAGAAGCCATCGCTGTCAGCTCGTCGAAATCTGCGTCCATAGTTTCTACAATCTTGCCAAGACGACGGTTATAGATTCGGTATGCTTTCTTGGACGGTGAGTAACCAATGAAAATACCTATGTCGGCTTTTGGTTGAAGCTTACCCAAGTTCTCACTATTGATGTTTGGATAACACAGAGCACCAAACACATGAAAAAATGAAACATCGGGTTTGCGGTCATGTAGAAGCTCATAAGGTGTTTTTCTATGGCGTTTCCGAAGGATAGAACGGTTTTGGGTGAAACATGCAGTAGAAATAGCCTCTGCCCACAAGAACAATGGAGCGTTCGCATAAATAAGCATGGTCCTAGCAGCTTCCATAAGTGTACGATTCCGTCTTTCAACGACACCGTTTTGTTGTGGAGTGCGTGCAGCGGATGTTTCATGTGATATACCAACTCCTTCATAATAATCACGAAGAGTCTGGTTGACGAACTCTGTACCATTGTCTGTACGAATACGGCGGACAATGGTATTCAAACGTACCTGGATGAATTTCAGAAAAGTGATGATAGCCTTCGGTGCTTCATCCTTTGTACGTAGAAATCTAACCCATGTAAACCTGGAGAAATCATCCACAATTACCAGAATGAATTTCTTACCGCTCACACTTTCAGTTCTCATCGGCCCACAAAGATCCATATGCAAAAGATGAAGTTTTTCTTGATTGGTGTCTTCAGCTTTGGGCTTGTAAGATTTCTTGGTACTTTTCCCCCTTGAACACGCGGAACATAAATGGTCCTTGTGAAATTTAAGCTTTGGAAGACCACGAACTAAATCGTTTTTGGCCAGATGATTAATAGCATCAAAGTTAAGATGAGATAATCTGCGATGCCATAACCATGACTTGGTCTTAGATGCTTTAGAGAGAAGACATACTGGAGAAGCGGCCATCATGTCTTGTAAGGACAAGGTATATAGATTTGCACCACGAGATCCCTTCAACAAATCTTTTCCTTCCAAGTTGCGGATGAAACAAGTGTGTTGTCGAAAAGCAACCTCAAGGTTGGAATCACAAAACTGTCCTACTGAGAATAAGTTATGACCAAGACCTTCTACATAGTATACCCTTGAAATCGTCACGTTTCCAATCTGATATTCACCATACCCCATAATCTTTGCTATATGATCATTCCCGAATTTAACCGTACCAAGAAACTTGCTGACGAAATTTCGGAGCATCGAGCGATTTCCGGTCATATGTTTTGAACAACCGGAGTCCAAATACCACAGGATGATTTGGACCACCTGAAAATATCACCACACAAAGACAATGTAGAGGTGTCGGAATCTGAGTGTTCCTTGTTATTAGCAGGTACAGATTTAATAATCTTTGATTTGCTAACTCTAGGTTTCTTAGACTTCCTAGCCTTCCTATTCTTAATAGGTGGTGTAGATTCTAGTTGGCTTAAATCCTGAGGTATTTCAGCACTGATAGGCACTATAGTGGGGGCTGACCTAATTAAAGGGCGATGTTTCCATACTTGAGTACGAGTGTTCCTAACTAAAGGACGCTCAGACCTAACCTCAATGGATGCATTCCTAGTTAAAGGGCACATTTTTCCATCTAATGTAAAGGTCCTACCAGTGGGACGCCATTGCCAGCCAACTTGGGCACGAGTTCTACCCGTTGGCTTCCATTCAAGACCATTCTTAATAGCATTCATTTCATTCACGTGACCAATCAGACACAAATCATGACGCTGGGAAAACATACATTCATTACAATTCCAACAATTTAAATCAGAATTCACGAATGGTTTAGGCTGCTGCACAGGCGCAGAGCTTTTAGTCTTAACATGATTCTTTTTATTTAAAAAAGAAATAGCATTCCTATTGTGGACTTCTACTTTCTTCTTTGTGGCACTACTAGTGGAGGGCTTGATCTTAGCTTTCTTGAGTGGCGATCCTTTAGCCTTAGTAGTCTCTTTTAATCCTGTAGAAGGCAAAGTGGGAACATTAGCAACAGATTTTAAAGGTGTCTTACTTGATTGTGCCAATGACGGTTTCGCTCCTGGAGTCTTATTAAATGGAGTGACAGCAATGGGCCTATTATTAAGTAGTGCAGAACCTGGTGTACCTATGTATTGCAAATATACTAGGCAATATTGAACTCGCTTAACATATTCATGAGCCGAATAATAGTCGCTACTAGAAGGATCTAAGGCATAAAGATCGTCTAAAATATCCCTAAGAAGATCGACATGCTTAATGGCATTCCTCATATAATCATCGTAGGTAACCGGGTTTCTCTTATGAAGTGGATTCTTATAAAGCACTACTGACTTGGTTGTTGGAGCACTAGTGGATGGTGCAGAGTCGGTAGCTAAGTTATCAACAACTTCTTGTCGGGTGAGAAAAAGTGTTTCCTTTAACTCAGCCAAAACCATATTTTTGTCTATGAGCAGGATGTTCAAATCAGAGATTTCCTCGCACTTTTGGTTCAGTTGTTCAACAAAAGATTGTTGCTGTGCCGCATTAAAAGCGAAGCGTTCTTCTAGTGAACCATAAAGAGCGGATAATCCCTGTCTTGTCCGATCCATCTCTCCTAGAACAGACGAAAGTCTAATTTCTAAGACTTGGTTTTTAGACTCTGCAGCCTCTAGTTCCAATTTTAATGTTTCCTTTGATGATACCTCTCTCTTCAATCTCATAATTTCTTCCTCTAATGTCTTAACAATTGCAATCATCTTGTCACTAGTCTCAACACCGTTTTCACAAACATTTGATATCAAAAGATTCTCATTTTGAGTTTGTTGTTTTAATTCTAAAGATATACAATGTTGTTCTAGTTGATTAAAGCGTTTTGAAAGTAAATTGTAGGAATCTTGTAGCTTTAAAAACTCAGCGTTAGATTCGTGACAAGAATGATTATCTACCTCATTTACAGTATCAGCAACATTTACAGAAAGATTACAAACATCATCACAAATATCCTCACAAATATTCACAGCATCACAATTAATCATAGCGGATGTAAGCTCATTCGAATAATTAACATTTACAGTAGTAAGCACATCACACGAGATTACTGCAGACAAGAATCGGTCATATTCGGTTAAAATCTTTTCTTTTTCAATTAGTTGTAGTTCGTAAGCGGTGTCCATTTCATAAAACACTTTTTGAACTTCACCAATTTCAAACACAAGATTTTCCTTAAGAGATGCAAAAATTCCTTTTAGACTTTCGACAAACGGATTGATCTCATTTTTAAACACCTCGTTCATATGTTCGAAAGCCCATTCTCCGGCATTTAAGCCATTTGAAGTCGTACAATCCAAAATGACCTTGTCAAAATTAGTAAAGTATTGATTAATCTCTTGCAAGTTTAACCATACAGTGCTAACCGGTGGAAGATCCTTTGGAATTTCCTTAGGACCTTCCATATTGACAAGTGTAGGAAATGTACTAGGGTTTTCTTCATCTAATATGTAGGTCGGTGCTGTTATGAGATCTTTGTCCATATGGAAGCAAATTCTAAAATCCGTTTTTGCAAGCTCCTTATTCAATTTAAAATAATCACACTCGGGATATTTTGCTGAATTGTATGACCGATCCTCATCAACTAGATCCTTACTTGTTCGATCATCGGGAAAAACAATCGGGTCTAAAGCCAATCCTAATTGAGTTGCATTATACAGTCTAGGACTATGTCTTAAAGCTTGTTTTGCATATCGTGGATTAGGGGGAAGGCCTTTTAGACGAGATAAGTTAAATTCTCTAAATGAAGCATCAAATAAGTGCACTAGTTGTGAAGCAGCGTATTGTCTTAACAGAAAGTAATCTAGACTTCTAATCTTATTAGTGGCATTAATCTCCATTTCATTCTTCTTAGACTCTAGTGATTCAAAATCCGTTTGAAGTTTTTGAAAATTAGTGACCACTAACTCCTTTTCTTGAAGTTCATTAGACAGATTTGCTCTTAAGTTTTCTATTTCT